>ML828597.1:103142-141516 GCA_009831015.1 Picea engelmannii | reverse complement strand
ATGTACCTTGGTCCCATTTTCCTCAATTATGGGTTACCTGAGACCAAGTGGAGAGAGTCCTCCTTACTCTCGGACTTGTTAGGATCTCACATGCTTTACTTCAACTATTTTTTTCATTATTGAGATTCTTACATATATTACAATGATTCAACCTCAATTGCATTTCCTTGGATTTGATAGACCTAGTTCAACTATTATCAGAGCCATTAGCATGAGATTTTCCCCTGACAACTCACTTTAGATATTGGGAGCCCCTTTCGAAATAAACAAGAATCCACCATGGAAGAGGAGGATTGAAGAAATCTAACAATTCAATAGCATAGGACAATGAGGCACTTGTAGGGGCGTCAAAAGCACTTGTGCTTGAATGTGTGTGAAGTAGCAGATGGTAATAAAAAGTTAAAATTCAGTTTGGTAATTTTTTTATTTAATTTTACCCTACCACACTATGCCCTATATCTCAACACACTAGTGCATTTATAAGTATGGCGTAGACTGGTAAGAATTTAAAAAAAATATTTACTCCTACATTGGTGCATGTGTTAGTGTTATATGTCAATGCATATATATGTTTAGTACACACCACTAACTAATTTTTTTAAATATTTCTTTTACAATGATTTTTTTAACCTTTAGGAAATGCTCCTTGTATCAAGATGAATTGTTGTATTCATATGTTTAGTGCCTTTCACATAGCATTTTAAAAAAAATACCCTATGTTACCCCCTTTCTCACTTAGAGGTAACTAGAGGAGATCATGTCTCATGGCCCACAATGAAGATAACGATCCTGATAATGATGATGATGATACTGATGATGATTGATATTCTCCACAAACATCATCCCCTTAAATTACTCCCCCCTCATCTAGCTCACCTCATTGCACTTGATCGACATAGTTCATTCGATGATGGTGGTCTAACACACATGAGGTACACTAGTCATTTTTTCATATAAAGATTCATATTTAATGAATTAGGAATTTAGGTGAGGATCATGGGTTGAAGTCAGATATGATCTTGTAAGTTATGATTTTTTCCTTGTTTCACCTTGGTGGCCATCATTTGCGTCCTAGTTCGGTGTTGTCACTCTTGGGGAACAAGGGTACTACTAGGAGGCTTTGATAGGGGTAATATACCACTCCCTTTCATACTTAAAATTTTTCATCCTAGGGCCTTCCACAATGTACTAATATTCAAGTAAGGGTTGTTACATGTACATAAAAAAGGCATGTGGTTCATTCTCCTATGAGAAGAAGGGATGGAATGCCAAGGTTGATGCAACTACTACAAAAAATGAATAAGAAAAAGAAAGAATGTTATAAAAGAAATAAGAAATGACGGAAAAATAAATGACCAAGTCAAAATCCAAATATTAGCTTGAGATGTACCCCCTCACTACCAAGTGATTGCCCCTAGTCCTCATGCACTAAATGAATATCAATTAAAAGGACTTAATCCTAGTAAGAAAAATAATGAATGCTTGAAACCTGAAAAGGGATCTGCAAAAGAAATAAAAGAATATCAAAAGGCAAGAAAGGGGTTTGGAATACACACACTACTAAAGAAAGGGTATCTCAGGCAACAAGGGCTCCCTCTACAAAGGTTCTCATGGATATGGACATAGCATGGTACCTTGCATGTTAATGAATCCATCACCATGAAGTAACCCCATGCCATTTCATTCACCATACTTACACTTTGATGGGTTTTCTTGGTAAATATCTCTCTACCTAGGTGATGTCACATCTAATAGGATCTTTCAATGGTCCTCCCCAACCCAAACTTGCAAAATTGCATAAAATATTGAGTTAATGTGAAGTTTGAAAAAGATACCTAATGTGAATTGCTTATGTGTATTTTTTATTAAGTGGTGTCTTACTTTGTATGATTCTAATGGCTATGTTATCTTGTAGTTGTTGGTTTTACCTAATTTTATGATCCTTGTTCAATCATGATGCACTCTTGACATGGTTCTTTGGAGGATATTTTCATGTTTTTACCTAGGATGTTATGGAATTTTCAGAGGACATTGGACACTTGACACAAAGTGTTGGGTTCTTTGATGACTTGGCATCCCCTAAGTCATCTTTCCACACCTCTCGGGCCTTAGACATCAAACATATGAGATTAGATATTGTAGATATGGTCAAATGGGTTTTCATATGGGGAGTAAGCCTACACCTTGGACAATGCACCTTAGAGAATGTTAGGCTTTGATTTGAGGAAGTTTCAATTGGATATGATTGGACATCCCTTGGAGAGATGATGGATCATTATTTCACCTTAGACATTAGCTTTTTACACCTTGTACGTTGAGCATATTGATGATGGCATCATGCACTATGGTGATTTGATGGTGGTGGGGTCAAGCTACCATTAAGTCATCCATTTTAATGATGATTTGGGGTCCTTTGACAATGAGATGTGGACTTTGATGAAGAAGTGTGTCTTTTCACCATGTTTGGCACCTTTTGATCACGAGACATGGCCTTTGGAGGTCCTTGTACCCTTCTGAAGCATTATGTCACATTCATTGTGGCATCCTACAGTCACACATGTCACTTTTTAGGGGACATTTTGATGTATTTGTATGTTTTTTTTTTATGTTTGAGGCTATTTTGGGGGTTGACCATGACCTATCGAACTTGTATCATGGACATTTTATGTTTTTAGGGGTTTTAAGGTTTATAGCACTGGGGTTGCCTCATATAATAAATATAGCGCTACCTCATTATTGAATCATAACTCACACTTGGGGAGAATCACTTCTATAACTCTCTTCTCTTCTTTTTCATTACAGAGTACTTTTGTGCACCTCTTGGAGACTAGTCTTGTGTATACTTTTGTTTTTTTGTTGGATGATGCATGAGACTAGGGTTTCCTCATGCATAACAACTTGGTATAGTAAGTGTTCTTTCAAAGTTTAAGTTTTTTTTCTTGGTATATTTTTTTGAATTATCTATCTAATGGTTGGTAAGTTGCATGTTATCTTGTTTCCTTGAATACTTTTGTTAGAAACCCTAAGGTAGGATTATATATATTTTTATCTCCTTCCCTTGTTTTTTCCATCTTAATTTTGTTGAAGAATATAATGATAAGTTAGGGATTATGATTATATATCCCCCTAACCTTGTCCTCACTAGTTGAAATATAGGGTTTATGATTTTATAAAATCTAGGGTATGACTTCTTTCCAATTGACCTTCTTGCTAGATGCCATAGAAGAAGTAGGACGTCACCTAGGGTTTATGATTGTATAAACTTTAGGGTTTCCTTCCTATAATTTTAAGCACAAGCTTATGATGGTATAATCCTATGGTTTTGATCTCAAGTCTTCTATAAATTTTATCCTCCAATGAAGTTGTTGCATTGACTCCATATGCCCAAGGATTGAAGACGACACTAGTCTTCTTGTTGCAAGTGATAAAACCCTAGTTTAATATCTCCTTCTCTCTCAACATTTTGTGTTAGTTTATGACCTTTTCATTTGCATATACATTTAATATCATTATCTAGCTTAATGTCTTGCATCTTAACATAGATTCATCATCTAACATAGTCATTGCTGCAATAATTGCATTTCTAGCCATTAGGGCTTGACTTATTGCAATCAATTAACATATTTCCATGCTCTTTCTCTCATGCAATCATTGGTTAATGGTCTATAAGTCTTTTGCTTAGTATTTGGCATATTTTCCATCTTTTTCTTGGTTATTTTAGAGCTGATTTATTGTTGTTTTTATAAACTTGTTACATGCTCAAGTATATGATCCATCATTCAAGTTTATTTACAACTTTCATTTTTCTTTTGATAGCTAGTGTTTTGGGGCATTTAATTTTCTTTCTTAGTTTATTAGACATCATCGATTGTCTCCCTAACACCCCTCACACACACACAATAAACTTGCCTTGTCTAATTCACCTTGAACTTTCCCTTGACTTATACCCATTTAATTAGGCAACCAAGATAGGGGGATGTAGACTTGCCTTTAGCTTGCTATATGATCCCTTGAGGTTGCTAGGGAGGCCTCCTTTGTGTTGGATCTCCATCCTTCACTAAAATGAGGGAAGTAGTTGCTTAGGTGAGATTGGCAATTACTTCCATATGTTACACTAGTCAGACATCTTGTGAAGGCCTTGCACAAGTGCTAGATTATGTGATTACATTTTGGCACCATTGTCGGGGAGAGTCGAGTCATTATTCATGTGATATTGAAGTCTATGCTTCAACCTTTCCTTGGTAAGGTTGTCTCAAATCCTTTCTTACTTAGCTTTCCTGGTGATTCCATTGAGGGTAGAATCCCTTTATCTTACCTTGATGATCTTTGTCTAGCAAGATCATCCAACAACTCCACAAAACCCAAGTGTTAAAAGAATTAATCAAGAACCTAATAGAAGCTTTTCTAACCCTACCAAGACTTATAAGAGAAGGCCTCTTCATAACCCTCTTGTAGTCAAGTCCTTGTTTGGAGGAAGACTTTGTTTATACCCAATAGATCAACGACCATGGGTTATCAATGCCTTCAATCCTTTATATATGTCTGGAATGCCAAGATACCCTCGTGTTATGCCTCAAAAGTTTGATAAGTGGTTGCCTAAATTCTCTGGTAATAATGTCATTACTATTGAAGAAAATTTAGATAACTTTTGGGCATCCTTTATGAGTAACCATCTTAATAAATATGATGAAGATATAGTTATGAAACTCTTTATTTCTTCCTTTATGGAAGATGCTAGGAAATTGTATAATAGCCTCCCTGATATGAATATTAAAACTTGGGATGAATTCCATGATGTCTTTATGAAAATATGGGGTACTAAAATGGATATCAGAATGTTAATGATACAAGTTAATGAGATAAAGAAGAAGGAGAATGATTTGGTAAAATAATTTGATACTAGATTTGAAAATTTACTTAAACAAATCCCTACTAACATTAGCCCAAAGGATGATGTTATTATCCTTATATATACAAATGGATTTGAAGGGAAATTTGGATTCATGCTCAAGGATAAGGCCCCAAAGACCCTTGTAGAAGCACAAGAACAATCCACCAATATTGAGGAAGACCTTTCAGTATCCAAAGTTAAACCTTTTCATGCTCCTTGTTCCAAAACTAAGAGTAAGCCTAGGAATTTAAGCAATGTCGAATCTATCAAGATCCTATGACCCTCTTAAATAGAAAGATCGAGCAATTATCAATTGAACTTACACAAAATCAGAGTCTTCTTATGGGTAGGATGACTATCCTTGAGAGGGATCAATAGCATAATATTCCTCCTAGACCTCCCTCCAATAGTAACCGACAACAAAAAGGAAATCTTGGATGGAAGACTAGAGTTCCTAATGAACAAAGGATTCCTAATACCCTAGCACCTACTAATATGATTAATTAGGAAGTTGTCCCTTGGTGTTTTCCTTGTGATGATTCTCATTGGGAACATGAGTGTTCTAAATTTCATAATGATGGTAGTAATGAGGACCATGATAATTGTCTTTCCATTAAATATATTAATACATTATACCCCATTTATACCATATCTTCCCAAGAATACTACAATGACACCATGGAACAACTTGAGCAAAGTAAAAAAGAGGCTATTAGGAAAGCAGGTTAGAAATTTTGAATCAAATGGATGAAGAATCAAGGGAAAGGCTTAGGGAAAGAGAATATCAAGTTTATACTAGAAAGAACAATGTGCCTGAAACCCTTCCTAGTGATCCTAGACTTCCTTGGGAAAACCCCCCTTTACCATCAAGTGATAGACCTTCTCCTTAGAAAATCTTGCCTAAGAATGATGATATAGACTTGGATATTTATATGGATATTACTTTGGCAAAGGTTAACCTACATGTTCCCCTCACTGAGATAATGAAGATCCCTTCTATGAGGGAAAAGGTGAAAAGGTTCTTCAATGTCCAAGAAGAGTATGAGGATCCTCCTATATTATTACAAGACAATCATTTTGAACGAAGTAAGGAGGAACATGCACCTTCTTTCATATCTTTAGTAGTAAATGAACTATGGCTTTGAAATTGCATGCTTGATACCGAGGCATCTGCTAATGTGATGACTTTAAAGGTCATAAATGAGTTGGGATTAAAAATCACAAGACCTTATAGGAATGTTTGTGGGATTGACTCCAAAACTATTAGGGTATGTGGTTTGATTAAAGATCTTGAATTTCTCCTTGCTAATTATTCTGAGGTCGTTATTATAATGGATATTGCAGTCATTGATGTGCCTGATGCTTGGGGGTTTCTCTTATCTAGAAATTGGGTTGAAACTTTGGGTGGTAGTTTGTAGATGGACTTGTCCTATGCCATCATCCCAATTGGAGATGGGGCCTATGCTACTTTGTATAACCAACCAATGATAAAAAATCATGTAGAAGACCCTAATAATAAGGATGCCTGGAGTGATCATGAATTTGACACACCCTTGAAGACACATGAAAAGGGCCATTATGATAGATTTTGTGAAGAACCTATGGATCTTCATCTTGATCCTGATATTTCTCAAGGCTTAGATATTATTCCTTTTGCACAAGAAGATAGTATTTATGATGTTGATGACATAGTATTTCCAAAAGGAGAAGATTATAATGAACAACTCATGAAGTATAAAAATAAGATGGATTTGGGGTCTCTTATAATTTTGAATCAAGGTAATGATGGAACCTTACCTTTGTGTGAAGATGATCAAAATAATGTTGCTTTGATGAAGTCACATCCTCCTACTTTAGATAAAGCAAAAAATACTCAATATGATAAAGGAATAGTTGATCCTAAAGTAAGGACGAAATATTTTAGACATGAAGCTTAGTGCTTATGTGGAAAAAGAGAAAGGGAAGGCCAAATATACACAAGGAATTTGATTGTCTATCGTATGACCCTTACAAGATCAAGAAGAAGTTTGAACCTAGTTCCTTTTACTTATCCACACCTAAGGGAAGGAGACTACCATTACCCATTAATGGACCCTTTCTCAAGCCTTATTATGCGGAAGGAACCTGACTTCTTAGGCATAGAGTAGAATAGGTTAGTATTAGGTCATGTTGTGTGCCTGCATTTGATTGCTTATTTTCTTTTATTCATGTTATTTATTTATTTATTCATGAATCCATGTTAACTTAACATATACATGTTAATGAAAATATAATTTTTTTTCCTTCTCGCATTGGTTTTATATTTTTCATAAACAAGGGTGGATAACATACCCCTGTCATTTGTTGCTAATGATTTTATGTTAGAATGTAGCAAGAACTTTAGAGTGATGTTGGTTACAGGTCTTGGAGTACTAGCGACGATGAGGTTCTCATGCACTCTATAGTGAACACATGTTCCCATGTTGGAGCCAGATGTTACCCCCTTTCTCACCTAGGGGTAACTTGACGAGATCATGTCTCATAGCCCACAATGAAGACACCGATCCCAATAATGATGATGTTGATTAGTATTCTCCACAAACATCATCCCTTCATATGCCTCCCCCCTCATCTAGCTCATTGCATTGCACTTGATCAACATAGTTATTCCGATCATGGTGGTCCAACACACATGAAGTACACTAGTCATTGTTTCATATAAGTGTCATATTTAATGCATTAGGAATTTAGGTGAGGATAATGGGTTGAATTCAGATAACAGATCATGAGCTTGGAAGTTATGTTTTTTTCCTTGTTTCACCTTGGTGGCCATCATTTGTGTCCTAGTTCAATGTTGTCATTCTTGGGGAATAAGGGTACTACTAGGAATCTTTGATAGGGATAACATACCACTCCCTTTCATACTTAAAATTTTTCATTCCAAGTCCTTTTGTAGTCTACTAATCTTCGGGTAATGGTTGTTACATGTACAATAATCGTGGTTCATTCTCCCATGAGAAGAAGGGTTGGAATGTCGAGGTTGATGTAATTGCTAGAAAAATGAATAATAAAAAGAAATCATATTATAAAAGAAAGAAGAAGTGATGGGATAATAAATGATCAAGTCAAAAGCCAAAGGTCACCTTGAGATCTACCCCCTCACTCTGAGGCGATCACCCCCTAGTCCTAATGCAATTAATGCATATAAATTAAAAGGACTTAATCCCAATAAGAAAAATAATGAATGCTTGAAACCTAAAAAGGGGACTTGCAAAAGAAATAAAAGAATATCAAAATACAATAAAGGGGTTTGGAATAAAAATATTGTCAAGGAAAGAGTATCTCAAGCAACAAGCGCTCCCTCTACAAAAGTGCTCATGGAGATGGGTAGATCACGATACCTTGCATGTAAATGACTCCATCACCATGAAGTAATCCCATGCCATATCATTCACCATACTTACACTTTGATGGGTTTTCTTGGGTAATATCCCTCTACCTGGGTGTTGGCACACCTAATAGGGTCTTTTAATAGTCCTCCCATACTTAAATTGGAAAATTGCATAAAGTCTTGAGTTAATGTGAAGTTTGAAGAATATATATAATGTGGATTGCTTCTGTGGATTTTGTATTAAGTGGTGGCATATTTTGTATGATTCTATTGGCTATGGTATCTTGTAGTTGTTTGTTTTACCTAATTTTGTGAGCCTTTATTGGTCATGATACACTCTTGAAACGGTCCTTTGGAGGACGTTTTCATGTTTGTACCTAGGACGTTATGCACTTTTCAGAGGACATTGCACCCTTGACACAGAGCATTGGGTCCTTCGATGACTTGGCATGCCCTGAGGCACCTTTCCACACCTCTTGGGATTTGGATATCGAACATATGAGCTTAGATATTGCAGATATGGTTAGATGGTTTGTTAGATGGGTGGGAAGCCCACACCTTGGATAGTGCACCCCGAAGCATGTCGGGCTTTGATTTGAGGACATTGCACTTGGAGATGATTGGGCATCCCTTGGATAGATGATGGACCCTTCTTTCACCTTGGACACTGAGCGTATTGATGATGACATCATGTCCTATGGTGATTTTATGATGGTGGAGCCGACCTACCATTAAGGCATCTGATTTGATGATGAGTTGGGATCCTTTGATGATGAGATGTGACCTTTGATGAAGAGGTCTGACTTTTCACCATGATTTTCACCTTTTGGTGATGATATGTGGCCTTTGGAGGCCCTTACACCCTTATGGAGCATGATTTCACATTGATTGTGGCATCCTACACTCACATTTGTCACTTTTTAGGGGAACTTTTGGTGTATTTGCATGTTTTAGTTATGTTTAAGGTTATTTTGGGGGCTGACCATGACCTATCCAACTTGTATCATGGATATTTTATGTTTTTAAGAGCTTTGAGGGTTTATAGCACTAGGGTTGCCTCATGCAAGAAGGCTAGCGCTACCTTATTATTGAATCATAACTCACACATGTGGAGAGTCACTTCTATAACTCTCTTCTATTCTTTTTCATTATGGAGTACTTGTGCGCACCTCTTGGAGACTAGTCTTGTGGATGATTTTCTTATTTTGTTGGATGATTCATGAAACTAGGGTGTCCTCATTCATAGCGAATTGATATAGTAATGGTTCTTTATGTTAGCATTGAAATTCACACTTTGACTGCTAAAGTGTAAGATCAACACCCATCAGAATGTAAAAGATAATTTTGGTTTTGAATAGGTAGATAAGAAAGATGGAGAAAGAAAGGGAGAGGGAAGAAAACTGCAGATCAGTAGGCTACACCAATGGGCAATGGAGTCACAAACATTCTACTCATCGAAGGCACTAAAGCTGCTCTAAAAAAAACAAGATTATATGCTGATAGGCGGAAGAATGAAGAAGGAAAACATGAGATAGAATGTTCACTAAACAGAGATCCTCTCAATTTAATGAATCAAC
This sequence comes from Picea engelmannii, assembly GCA_009831015.1. Taxonomy (NCBI): domain Eukaryota; kingdom Viridiplantae; phylum Streptophyta; class Pinopsida; order Pinales; family Pinaceae; genus Picea; species Picea engelmannii. Next base: position 131,678 of record ML828597.1, on the reverse strand, counting down.
AAATACTTGAATATAAACAATGAATGATGGGAAAAATACAACAGATCCTCTGCTGCTTAAGGATCCATAAATCATTGGCAGCCTTTGATCCTCAAATATGCAATATATTCAAATAAGAAGATATATAAACAAAAGAATAACAATCTGAAATCACAACTCTCATGAGTCTTGTAACGTCCCTGACCATCACCCCCACTGTCGGGAAACGCTACTACGTAGAACATTCCCATAAATTTATATATAACATGCATATTAAATCAAATTAACTCATTTAATGAAATTTAACCAACAATACAGAGTAATCACAGTATTACTGCTAACATACAGAATTAATGGAATTAATAGTAAATATCATTGCAACGGAATACATGATAATATTACAAGCATCACAGACATGCATTTTAATTAAAATTAAACACATAATGATACTTATCTTTGAAATTGTAGTAACTCCACCAACTACGTGTAGACCTTCCACGAACCTCCAAGCCTTAGACCACGCTGCTCATCACGCTCAGCAGTGGGTCACCCCCAAGCTGGGAATAAGTTCCACCCAAGGCAAGGGAATCCTAGACTAGGATGAGGTTACATGAAAACTGCACAGAGAAAACAGAAGGATTCTCTCCAGGAGTCTTCTTACGCCCACTACTCACGGACTCTCATTCCCCACATGCCTGTTCCACCCGAGAGTATACACCTTCACAAGCATAGTCCCTTGGTGCTTCACCTCCCTCTCTAGGTCTCGGCAACAGGTTGAATCAAGAATTCTCAGAGCTCCGTAGCTAGTGCTGGACTCTCTCTGGGATAAAACCACTTCCCAACAAACTCTCTCACCTGGAGAGAGCTGATCACAGGCCTGACAACCTACCTCTTCTACCATGAGCCTGAAAACCTACTTCTTCAGCACACTCTTCGAATCAATTCCAACCAGGTGAGGGAAACCATAATGACATCAACACTCAGTTGACACAAGGATGACAACCACAACAGAAAATGGGCATAGGCCCGAAAATGGCAATGACCAGACGCTAATACACAACACACTCAGGTGTTGGGTTCCACATAAGACACAGATCAGCCCATGGATTACTGGTTTCAGGATGCGTGAAAATAAAATTATGCAGAGGTCGATGATGGAGGACAAACGTAGAGACCAGAAGGAATTCACAGGAATACATTGGTCGGTCACAGAGGTATCATGGTTTCGGGTTTCAGAGTTGCGTGAGGTATGCATGTAGAGATCATACACAAAAGCAACATTGTTCAAAAAACAAACGCAAGAATGGAGGACGAACCCTCATCACGGCTCAATTCTTGGGTTAAATTGCATGTGCCTGAGCCGACACACGTCACCCATGAAGTTGCATGCACTCCATCAAGTATGCGTTCCCTTTTCCAGGAACTTAAAATAAAAATATACCTTTCACACCACTTTGGAATAATAATAAATTATTATTCTCAAGGACTTAAGCCCCTACGCTTAGCCCCTCTTTCCAACCTTTCAGCCCCCTTTCCCTTACCCACATTGTGGAAGCTTAGTCCCCCATCACTCTTTCTTCGTGGTCGGTCTAACCGCAGTGATGTTTAATCTTTATTAATGTTCTGCATAATTACATATACAAAAACAAACTCCTGGCCTTTAACACTTAGGCTCTCCGGCCTAATAAACACATAAGCCCACCAACTTATCAGTACTCGTCTCACCAACCTACAAAACATGATTTACAATTCATAAACATGATTACAACAAGGCTTGTCCTTGGGGATATTACAATCCCCTCCCCTTATTTTTGCACTGTCCTCAATGCAACTTTTACACAACATCAACAAGAGTTTAAAAATCTTCAAAAAGATGCAGATATTCTGCCCGCATGGCATCTTCATGTTCCCAAGTCGCGTTCTCGGGACCGTACCAAGTCCACTGGGCCTTTACAAGCCCTATGGCTCGATTCCAGAGCTGTTTTCTTTTCTGGTCCAATATGCGCACAAGATGCACTTGCATGACACCTTCTTGCTCCACCTGAATCACATTCCAATCAATTACATGATTAGCATTAGGTATATATTTCTTAAGCAATGAAACATGAAACACATTATGTACAGTCATGGATGTAGGTAATGCAAGCATATATGCAACTGGCCCAATCATTTCTAAGATTTCAAATTGCCCACAAAATCTGGCTGCCAACTTGGTGTAGTTTCCCAGCTTTAGGGAACTTTTATTGGATTTCAATTTCAGGAAAACATGGTCGTCCACTTTAAACTCTCTGTGGGTTTTGTTCTTATCAACATAATTTTTATGCTTGTCTTGGGCAGCTTTCAAATTCTGCTTAATTTTTAGCATTTGTTCTTCAATTTCCTTGAGCAACTCTGGCCCAACTACTACTCTATCACCTGGGTTATCCCAACTTACTGGAGTATTTCACTTTCTTCCATAAAGTGCTTCAAATGGGCTCATCTTCAATGATGCTTGGTACCCATTGTTGTAGGCGAATTCTACCAAATGTAGGTAGTGTTCCCATTTCGATGGTTTATCCATCACATACATCCTCACTATGTCTTCTATTACTCGATTCACCTTCTCTGTCTGCCCATCTGACTCATGATGATAGGTTGTGCTAAAGTTCGGATTCGTTCCAAATCCTTTGAATAACCCTTTCCAAAAAATTTGAGGCAAATTTCGGGTCTCTGTCAAAGATAATTGTCTTGGGAATTCTGTGCAATCGTGCCACTTCCTTCATAAAGATGTCGAAAACATTTGTTTCCTTGTGAGTAGTCTTTAATGGAATGGAATGGGAATCTTTCATAATCTTGTCCACCACCACCATGATTGAGTCATGATGCTTGCTTGTTTTGGACAATCCTGTGATGAAATCCATTTTCACTACCTCCCACTTCCACTCAGGAATGGGTAAAGGTTGCAACAACCATGTTGGGTGTCTGTGCTCAGCTTTAACCTTCTGGCACTCCATACATCTGACGATGTATTCAACAATGCCTTTCTTCATACATGGCCAAAAGTAATGGCTCTTGACTGCTACCACAATTTTCTGATATCTAGGGTGCCCTGCATAAGGTACGTTATGCATTTCTTTCAAAATCATAAGTTTCAATTCCTAGTTGTTAGGTACATAAATTTTGTTCTTGTACAAAAGTGTTTCGTCAGTTTCCAATTGATAATTTTCCACTCCTTGCAGCATCTTACCTTGTTTTATCTTCGCTACCAAATCCTTGTATTGCAAATTTGCATTTGCAGCCTCCAAAATTATTCCTTTAATATAAGTTCGGTACATGCTAATGGTCGTAGCATGCAATTCATGCACTGTCCTATTGAGTGCATCAGCCACTTTATTCTCCTTCCCTTTGATATGCTTGATATCAAAATCGTACTCATAGATAAACTCCAACCACCTACTTTGTCTAGCGTTCAAAGTTGACTGATCAAACAAATACTTCAAAATGTTATGGTCTGTCCTCAGTTCGAAACTCCTTCCCATGAGGTAATGCCTCCATTTCTTTAGAGCATGTACTATGGCTGCCAACTCCAAATCATGAGTTGCATAGTTCTTTTCGTGCTTTTTCAACTTCCTAGATTCATAACATATTACGAATCCATTTTGACTGAGGACTCCTCCCAATCCTTATTTGCATGCCTCTGTGCACACCATGAAATATTCATTCGGATCTACAATCCTCGGGATTGGAGCACTGGTTAAAAGTTGCTTCAATTGCTGGAAGATTTTCTCACATTCCTCTGTCCACTGAAACTTCTTCTCCTTCCTTTGCATGGAAGTGATAGGATGAGCTATCCTCGAGAACCCTGTGATAAACCTTCTGTAATAACCATCTAGACCCATAACAAATATGAATTCCATCATGTTCTTTTGCGTTGACCATTCTCTAATGGCCTCAATCTTCTTAGGATCTACAACTATCCCATCATTCAAAATAATATGCCCCAAGTAATGGATCTGCTCCTGATAAAACAAGCACTTTCTCAACTTGGCATACAGTTGGTGCTCTGTTAGCACCTGCAACACCATCCTCAGATGTTGCTCATGCTCTTCCTCCAACTTGGAATACACCAGAATTCCATCCAGGAAGACTATGACAAACTTGTCTAGATAGTCCCTGAATACACCATTCATTAGGCACATAAAAACAACGGGTGTGTTTGATAGCCCAAACGACACCACTGTGAACCCGTAATGACCATACCTTGTTCTAAAGGAGGTCTTGCTGATGTCTTCATCCTTTATCCTTACCTGGTGATATCCCGACCTGAGGTCTATCTTCGAAAATATCTTCACATCCTTCAACTAATTGAAGAGGTCATCAATCCTCGACAGACGATATTTGTTCTTAATAGTTACTTTGTTCAATTGTCTGAAATCGATACACAATCTCAGCATCCCATCCTTCTTCTTCACGAACAAGACCGAGGCACCCCAAGGTGACACTCTTGGGCATATATACTCGTTCCTCGAGAGCTCCTCAAGTTGCAATTGCAGTTCTTTCAGCTTCGACGTACTCATTCTGTAAGGAGCTTTCGACACTGGAGCTGCTCCAGGAATCAAGTTTACAGAGAAGTCAATATCTCTCTTTGGGGGTAGTCCGGGTACCTCCTGAAATACATCTTCAAACTCCTTTAATACTGGATGATCTCCAATCTTTGAGACCTCATCCTTAGATGCTTCCTCCACATGGGCTGCAAATAATTGACAGCCTTTTCTGTAGCACTTCTTCAGCTGCATTGTTGAGATTTCTCTGATAGCAACAACTCCGGGAATTCCTTGGACTGTTTTCCGCTTTCCTTCCTCATCCAGGCAAGTGAATGCCTTGTTACGACAGTCCAGGATGGCATGGTGTTGTTCCAACTATTCCATCCCAACTAGACAGTCATAAGAACCTAAAGGAAGAATGTTCAATTCAACCTTTGTGCTTAGTCCATTCATGTCCACCGGACATGACTTAACTAACTCAGTGACTTTTCTCTTGGTTCCTATAGCCAACTACACTAACCAAGACTTTTCATGTTTGCTTCTCGACAATTGCAAACTTTCCACCACTCTAGGATCTATATAACTATGGCTAGCCCATGAATCAATTAAAATAGTAAAGGCATGGTTGTTGATCATACCTTTGACTTCAATCATGTGCGACTGATATTCAACTTGCATGTTGTTTAGGGATACGTAGATCCTTGTCATTCTACTTCCCATGTCCTCCACTGTTTCATCTTGCTGAACATTATGGAGGGCTCTCACTTTGCCATTTTTATAGGGACAATATTTGTACTTGTGGTTCCCCTGATAGTCCCAACACTGAATGGGCGTTTTCCTTGACCTTTGTTCCCCTATGTCAGCCATTCTCGGCTCTCTAAACGATGGTTGTCCTTGAGGACTATTTCTGGAAAAGGGTGGCTTAGTTCCCTTCTTCCTTTGATCCATATGGAATTTCTTCTTGTCTTCCCAAGCCTTCCGGAAGGTAGACTTCTCTCTTTGCTGTTCACATAATCATTTTTCTCTTCTTATAGTTTCTTCCATAGTCTTAGGATCATCATACTGAATCTCGTCACCAATGGAAGGTGGCAACCCACTTAGATACCTCTGGATCTTGACAGTATCATCTTTGATGAATGAGACATACTTCAACAATTCCAAAAATCTTTGTTTGTATTCATCAATGGTCATGTTTCCCAGCTTGAGTTCAAAGAACTCTTTCACCTTTCTATCGTAGTATCTCTTAGTCAAGTATTTCTTCTCGAAATACCTCTTGAATTATTTCCAAGTGATATCTTTCTCTCTAATGTGTTGCACCTGCACAAGTTGATCCCACCACATGGATGTTTTTCCTTTCAGTTGATACATTACAATTCTTCCTTCTGCATGAGAGGAATAAGTCTATAATTGGAAATATTTCCTCATGCCAAGCAACCATGTTTCAACATCTTCCTCCTTCTTATGTTCTCCATCAAACGTAGGAGGCTTAATCTTGTTCATTTCTCCCTTCAGTTCATCCACTCCACATATCTTGTGCTTTCTGGTAGGAGATGGGCTTGAACTACTGTGTGCCCTCCTCTTGGAGCGACCTTGGGAGTGATGATGGTGTCTGCCAACACTCCTTGATCTTCTTCCCTCAGAAGTTTGGTGACTCCCTGTTTTGCTCGAGTCTCTCTCCTTGTCCAACTTCTTTTCTATTCTCTCCAGACTCTTCATCAAATTTAAGTTGAATTATCCCTATTGTTCCTTAGATTTCATGAGCTTTCTACTATCTGCTCGGTGAGTTTGGGCATCTTTCTGCAATATTTCAATGATTTTCATCATATGCCCTTCCTTATCCGTCACTTCTCCATGCCCATTGGAGTTCGACCGTTCAACTCCCAAATGAACATCCATCCCTTTAGCTTCGTTCTCTGAACTGGAAGCATTATGTGTCTCCTCCATTTATTTGCACTTAGTGTCAACTCTATTTGGTTCTGGCACTCGTTAAACTTATGCAAACACAATGTGCATACAACCAGAATTTGTCAGGCCATCAATCCTTAAAAAATCCCACAACATTCATAAACAAATCTTATTCAAGAAAACGTTCAGTTTTCATTCTCTGTGATTCTCGTTCAATCAAGAATCCCCACAGATTTCTTCTTTCAGAGCTCTTCTCTGCTAAGTTTTTGGGCACTAGCCCCTTTCTCTCTGTGCCCCAACCCACGCGACCATGGGTCGTGACCAAGAGCTAGATCAATAAGCGCTTACTCGGGCCTTCGACCTCGGAAATTTTTAAAGCACATCACAACAATCTCTCGGAGTTCCGAGTTACTGAACTCACGAAGTAGATTGGATCAATAGTCCACGTCTACCCAACATCCAACAACTGACACTCACTATGGAACCTCAGGTGTCTGATTTCTGAGACTTCGGGACTTCGGAGCTGCTAGCGCCCTATAACGATAGGAGATTTGATGATTCAAAATTTATTTGTGGGTTTCGTGATGAAATTCCTGGTTTGTTGGCCTATTATCTCCTCAAATAAATTAGTCAATTTCATTTGATTAAGTGTTAGGTTGTTATTAGAAAGAACATTTCTAAATATTTTAAGGCTCATTTTAAAGAGTTTTAAGCTTGTAATAAACTTTGGAAAACATTTGATTTAGTTTTTATTTCAAAAAACTCAAAATACAAGTTTCAGTGGCTAAGTGCCTTTTCAAAAGGGATTCTAAGCCACCGAAAGCCCTAGCTTTTGACGGCTTAAATGCGAAACTCGGGGCTCTCCTAGCCACCAAAATCGCAGGGATATTTGAAACGGTCAGCTCGTCTTAGTGAAATGTTATGATTGTAGTTAGTCATCAAAAGGACAGAGGAGTTGTCGAGTATGACTTGGTAAGAGGTGTTTTACGAGTTATTATGATTATGATTTGATCTATCTAACCCTAAATCCTCCGGATATTACACCTGTCCTAGGAATTAGGATATGATCTCAGTGTATCCTGACTTGATCATTTCAACTCTAAGTTTCACGAAATCACATGGTCTTTGTACTTCCTATCCTTCAAGGTTTATTGAATAATCATTATCATTTCAAATACTGATTACCCTCCCACATCTCTCAAAATCAGGGCTCTCCTTAATCGCATTTCCCCATTTCTCACCTCTGTCATAGCTGAGCAAAAACCTCCATGATTCTGTACTATGTCTACCTCCTCCCAAGCACGAATTTTTCAATTTGCAGGTACAGGAGCATTCCATCAAATGAAGAGAGGAGGACCAACATTGAGGAAGGAGCTTGATGATATTGGTTACCTGGAATCACACCCAGAGGTGTGTCAGCTCTTCAAGGATGCAGGTTGTTACAAATTTTGTAAAAAAGTGCAGAGCTCTCATCAGCAGGTGGCAGAAGCTTTTTCTCTCACATTTGATGGCAGAAAGGTAGTCATTGGCAAAGATGAGTCCCTAGTGGATGAAACTCTCATAGCAGAGGTGCCAAAGCTACCACGGACTGGAGAAAACTAGTTCAAGACCACTGTTACAAAGGAGGTTGAATTTAGGTCTTATTTGAAACTAGAGAACAAGTGTTTGATATGGAAGAAAGACATTCCTATGTCTTTTATGGAGGAGAAATGGCAGCACCTGCTGAAGTCAATTCTTGTTTACATAACCTGTGAGGGTAGATATAATAGGCTAATGATTTATCATTTCAAATTGATGAATCACTTTACTGGCAGGAGCCCCTTGAACCTTCCTTATTACCTCCACAAAATCTTGACTAAGATGGCTCATCAGGTCAAGGCCAAACCAAGCAAGGTTGCAGGCAGATTATCCCATCATGGTTTGATTAAGTTCTTGATTTGTGAGCTATTGCAGAGAAGGAATAAGGATTGGGGCCACTTCTTATTTTGGAATGAGTTTCAGACTGATTTACAGCCAGAGGATAAAAAGTGGTCTTCTTCAAGGAAGTCTTCCACTCCGAGAAGTGGAAAGAGAAAGAGGAGAGCCATCTCTCCAGTCGCATTTGATCAGTCCTCTCCATATTCTAAGCCTAAAAAAGAAAAGAAGAAACTGGATTTTAGCAAGGATGCAGAGAAGGAAGAAGAACCTCCAGTGAACAAGAAGATCCCCAATCTCCCCTATACAGACTGTGAGGATGAGGAAGACTAGGTTGCAACAAAGAAAGAAGTAGCCCTAGCAGAAGGTCCAGTTACAGCAGGGTATGAAGATCTTTCCTCACCTACACCAAAGGAGGATCAAGGCCAACAAATTGCAAAGGCCTCATCTAGCAATTCAAAGCAATCCAGATCTCAGAAGATTAAGAAACTTAAAGAGAAAATAGCACAGTAGGAAGTATTAGAGAAGGTGATAAAGACCCAATCGAGACTCTATCAAATAATTTCACAGAAACCAATGCAGCCTTGGAAAGATTGGCACTTGAAAGTGTTAAAGAAAAGAAAAGAAAAAGAAGAAGAAGATCGTAAAGGACTATAACAGTCTATGGAGAGTAGATATGCATTTGAAGAAAAAGGTCAGGTTATTGAGGTTGCAAGCCATGCCTTCAAGACCTCAACCTCAAGCACATGTTGATATTGAAACCCTAGCAAATGCATCCATCCATTTGAATGATCCAAAGACAACTAACAATCCTATAGCCATTCCAGAACCTACTCAAGATGCAGCAGCTTCAGAAGATCAACCCTAAGGTGTTTTAAAGCTAAGACAAAAGGTACTTCGCAATTTTGTTAATTTTCACTAAGACAGAACTTTCAGTGGTTTAAGTGAACATTTCAACTATTCATTAGCCACTGAAAGTGGAGCTTTCGGTGGCTAACAAGCTCAGATTTTTCCTCTCTTAGCCATCGAAAGCACAAACAGGGTAGAGAGACACTATTTTTGCACAGATCCAAGTTTTTCTCACCCAAATGCCTCAAGGATGGCTTGTAATGATGGATAATAAATAAGGTCATCAATTTTAGGTTTTTGTTCCATCTTTCAAGGTGCTAGCAAGAAGGAGAAGATAAAATTGGTTTTCTATTTTTGGGAAAAAAACTGTCTTTTGCTAAAGATGGCAATTTTTCCTTTTCCATCAGACTTGGAAGGTTTCTTGCAGCTGTCGAATATTATAAGGATATGAAGACCATCAAAGATAAGGAGTTGACCTATTTTATAGGATCCTTTCCTATTTTCTTGTGTCAGTTGTTGACTTTATATTTTAAGTAAATTTGATCCAGTATTCTAGGATCTGGATATCTGATGTAAGGGCTATAAAGCCACAAACTTTTGATGAACCAAGGTTGGACTTGGGATGACCAAAAAATGTAAAAATGCTCACATGCTTTAATTGACTGTAATGAATGAATACAAAGACTTTATTTTCCAGATTCTTGTGTCATTTTCTGTGGTGAAGTTTTCTCTGATGTAAACTGTAATTTCTTAGTTTTTCATTTTGTTTTTTCTGTTCTCATTGCTTATAAGAAGAGTATGCTTAGTATTTTTCATAGACACCCTGATTTGGCTTAAAGATAATGTCTATGTTTTCTTCTGAAGATTGAATGCAGAATTCGGATAAGCTCTACTCTGCATTTGAAATGACCTCTGATCTTTTCCTCTCTCCTTCTTACAAATTATAAGAATCCACTGATGTGACTATCTTGCCTATAAACATATGTCTTTGTTATCTTTTCATTTAATTGTTTTTCATCTTTGACTCCATTTTGCCCAATGGTCCTTTTTATGTCTCAACCAAAACAATTCAAAAATCCATAAACAAAACCATGTTCTGCATAGCTAGCCTAATATCCTATTTCAAACAAATCTATATCAAACAGAGAGATCCCTCTCTGATTCTTGGAGGGATAGATCCAAGACTCGAGGCGGTTTTGATGTTTCCTCTATGACTGCCTCCACAGCCTTGGGCAAATTACAGAGTGCTAATAGAATGGCGACCATAGTGGGGAACTTTCTCCAGTAGTGCACTTCAAGTTCCAGATCTGATCACTGATGGTGGACAGTGAGCAGACACAAGAAGGCTGAGATCATTCACCTGGCGACTCCAATCTCCAAATCAGTTCCAATTCGAAGACTCCATTGGAGGAAGAACCTGAAGCATGACCAAGCAGCCTAGAAAGAGAAGGTATTCAAGTCCAAATTGCATTCAAGACATCTTTGGTTTTATATGTAATTATGTTCTATATTATTCTAAGCCTGATCAAAAGTACATTGTTGAAGATTGCATTGACCACCTGCTAATTGATGAGCCTCAAGAGACCAAGCCCCAAATTATAGATCATGTACATACTGATGCACCTGTAGAAATCCTAGTGAGACATAAGCCTCCTGCTTTATCTCCTACTCTTGCTAAACCTTCGGATGGTTGTAAGCCTCTTGTTTCACCTCTTATACCTGCAAAAATCCCAGACAGATACAAGCGTCTACATTTGCCTCCTTTTCTCCATGACCTCCCTATCAATTACATCAATAATTTGCCCAGGTTTGATGGAGAAAATGTGAAGATCACTGTTGAAAAGCATATTCAAAATCTTGAGGATTTTCTTGATCTGTTTGAGGTAGAAGATGATGATGTCTGCATCAGAATTTTTTTTCTATCATTGCTAGGTAAAGTTAAATATTGGTTTAAGAACCTTCTAGCTGCAAGCATCAATAATTTTCATCAGTTCATGCAAGTTTTCTTAGATAGGTGGGTGATCGTGAGAAAGGTTTTCCTCATCCTAGAAGAGTATGACCACTTGAAAAGAAAGCCAGGAGAGACTGTACAAAAATTCTCAACCAGGTTCAACAAGGTGTATCATTCTATACCTATGGATGTGAGGCCACCTCCTGGTTTAGCTAAATTGCATTACTCGATTGCCTTTGATCCAGAAATGACATTCCAGTTAAAAGAAAGAGATACAACAACCCTAGAAGAAATGAAAAATGTCTTCGATGTGGAAGTTAACATGTTGAACAGGAAGGCAAATCTAGAAGCATTGAGAAAGAACAAAGAAAAGGATCGGCTGAAATCTTTAGAACATAAACTGGACATTCTGGCCAGCACCATGGACGGAATATTGCATAAGATTAGCAGGAAAGAGGAATTTTTTTTTCAAAGGCCTCATGTACCTTTGACTATGGAAAGAACAAGAATAAATGTCCCCAAGAACTTAGCATCCCAACCTCAGTATCCTAAACCACCAAAGGATTTCTTCATGTACGCAATTAACAATACTGTCAGAGAGGAAGTTCAAAATCAGATGGTGGTGGAAAAATCTTCGGAGATGATGTGCATGTTTGATGACCTCCCCTACATAGACAATATACTCAGATATGATCTTCAGAATGGTGACTATATGGTTGTGATCGAAGATGATTGTTTAAAGCGGACAACATTATCTTCATGGGAAGAAGAAGCCCAATTATCACACTGCACATATGACAATGAAATTCTGCATACCCAACAAGATTGCAAGGAGAAGGATGCAAAAAATTTCCCAGGAAATGCAGAATGTCTGCCCCTGTGTTTTGCCTCACTACTAAGGGAACATTACAAACAAGTCGTGAATAGAAAGAATTAGGAATGTTCTAATGTATCGGTTGAGGAAAATAGGGGAGATACAAAAGTTGATCTAGAGGTGCAGCCCTTGAGCCTTTTTGAAGGTCAAACCTCAGATGAAATCATGAAGCTTGAAACAGGCAATGAGATGATCCATTGTGTTTCACTGCCTCTTTGCTTTAATTCATTTCAAATTTTGAGAGGGAATCTTGGTCAGTTTCTAGTTGAAAGTCACAGTGTAAACCATGAAGTACCAGTAGGACCAATGGCACCATTATCTGAAGCATTTTATGACCCTATAGTTGATATTCAGGATGTTGTGTGTTTTCAAAATCTGGTTTCATTTAATCCTAATGAATTAAAAAATTGTTATGATATGGATATGATCAGACAGTCTACCCCACTATCTGGTTCAACAGAAATATCAGTGCAAAACCCATCAGACGAAATACAAACACATCTTCAGATGTTTGAAGACTTGGAGACCTCACAAGCAACACAAGGTCAGGAGATGGAATGGACTGATTCCAAATGCCAAGGAACAACTCAGGTCTATTTGGACCCTATAGATATCTATATGGAGAAATTTTTCATGGAAAGACCATAATACATTTTCAATAGTTTAGTGGTTTTTCAGATTGATCAAGTTTCATGTAAAGGATATCAGGATAGAAATCCTCATCACATATCATTACCAGATCTACATCTGAGTTTGGGGAAAATCAGTAAAAGAGCCTAGGTTTCAGATCCAATTTTTGACTGGTTATACTGGATATTTCATATCGATTAAGATCAAGCATCCTCGGGTTAGAATAGGATGTATGTATATAAATAAGATCATCAGATCAACATTTTTTATCAGATTTACCGTATGCAAATAAACTTGCCGGGCAAGTATATGGTTTATTTTGTTTTTTGTTTAACTTCAAAGACCCAGTCAAGGTCAGAATGGATAATTAGCCAATTTCCAGTCACCAAGGTGAAGGATAGATCAAGGTACAGGTTGAGGGATCAGTCCAAAGGATAAGGCACTGATTTACGAAATCTAGAGATCTAAGATTCTTGACACCTCCTCAAGAGTTGTCATCCCCAATTGGGTCCTATGTTAGTGACCTATAACGATAGGAGATCTGATGATTCAAAATTTATTTGTGGGTTTCGTGATGAAATTCCTGGTTTGTTGGCCTATTATCTCCGCAAATAAATTAGTCAATTTCATTTGATTAGGTGTTAGGTTGTTATTAGAAAGAACATTTCTAATTTTTTAAGGCTCATTTTAAATAGTTTTAAGCTTGTAATAAACTTTGGAAAACATTTGATTTAGTTTTTATTTCAAAAAACTCAAAATACAAGTTTCAGTGGCTAAGTGCCTTTTCAAAAGGGCTTCTAAGCCACCAAAATCCCTAGCTTTTGGCGGCTTAAACACGAAACTCGGGGCTCTCCTAGCCACCGAAATCGCAGGGAGATTTGAAACGGTCAGCTCGTCTTAGTGAAATGTTATGATTGTAGTTAACCGTCGAAAAGACAGAGGATTTGTCGAGTATGACTTGGTAAGAGGTGTTTTACGAGTTATTATGATTATGACTTGATCTATCTAACCCTAAACCCTCCGGATCTTACACATGTCCTAGGAATTGGGATCTGATTTCAGCGTATCCTGACTTGATCATTTCAACTCTAAGTTTCACGAAATCACATGGTCTTTGTACTTCCTATCCTTCAAGGTTTATCGAATAATCATTATCATTTCAAATCCTAATTACCCTCTCACATCCTTCGAAATCAGGGCTTGCCTTAATCACATTTCCCCATTTCTCGCCTCTGTCATAGCTGAGCACAAACCTCCTTGATTCTGTGTTGTGTCTATCTCCTCCCAAGCCTGAATTTTTCAATTTGCAGGTACAAGAGAATTCCAGCAAATGAAGAGAGGAGGACCAGCGTTGAGGAAGGAGCTTGTTGATATTGGTTCCCTAGAATCACACCCAGAGGTGTGTCAGCTCTTCAAGGATGCAGGTTGTTACGAATTTTGTAAAAAAGTGCAGAGCTCTCATCAGTAGGTGGCATAAGATTTTTCTCACATTTGATGGCAGAAAGGCAGTCATTGGCAAAGATGAGTTCCTGGTGGATGAAACTCACATAGCATAGGTGACAGAGCTGCAAAGGACTGGAAAAAAGTGGTTCAAGACCACTGTTACAAAGGAGGTTGAATTTAGGTCTTATTTGAAACCAGAGCACAAGTGTTTGATATGGAAGAAAGACATTCCTATGTCTTTTCTGGAGGAGAAATGGCAGCACCTACTAAAGTCAATTCTTATTTACATAACCTGTGAGGGTAGATATAATAGGGTAATGATTTATCATTTCAAATTGATGAATCACTTTATTGGCAGGAGCCCCTTGAACCCACCTTATTACCTCCACAGAATATTGACTAAGATGGCTCATCAGGTCAAGGCTAAACCAAGCAAGGTTGTAGGCAGATTATCCCATCATGGTTTGATTAAGCTCTTGATTTGTGAGCTATTGCATAGAAGGAACAAGGATTGGGGCCACTTCTTATTTTGGAATGATTTCCAGACTGATTTACAGCCAGAGGATAAAAAGGGGTCTTCTTCAAGGAAGTCTTCCACTCCCAGAAATGGAAAGAGAAAGAGGAGAGCCATCTCTCCAGTCGCAATTGATCAGTCCTCTCCATATTCTAAGCCTAAAAAAGCTAGGAAGAAACTGGATTTTAGCAAGGATGCAAAGAAGGCAGAAGAACCTCCAATGGACAAGAAGATCCTCAATCTCTGCTATACAGACTCTGAGGATGAAGAAGACTAGGTTGTAGTAGAGCAAGAAGTAGCCCTAGCAGAAAATCCAGTTACAACAGGGTATGAAGATCTTCCCTCACCTACACCAAAGGAGGATCAAGGCCAACAAATTGCAAAGGCCTCATCTAGCAAGTCAAATCAATCCAGATCTCAGAAGATTAAGAAACGTAAAGAGAAAATAACACAACAGGAAATATTAGAGAAGGTGATAAAGACCCAATACGAGAATCTATCAAAGAATTTCACAGAAACCAATGCAGCCTTGGAAAGATTGGTGCTTGAAAGTGTTAAAGAAAAGAAAAAGAAGAAGAAGATCGTAAAGGACTATAACAGTCTATGGAGAGTAGCTATGCATTTGAAGAAAAAGGTCAGGTTATTGAGGTTGAAACCCTAGAAAATGTAGCCATCCATTTGAATGATCCAGAGACAGATAACAATCCTACTGCCATTCCAGAACTTGCTCAAGATGCAGAGGCTTCAGAAGATCAACCCTAAGGTGTTTTAAAGCTAATACAAAAGGTATTTCACAATTTTGTTAATTTTCACTAAGATAGAACTTTCGGTGGCTTAGGCAAACATTTCAATTGTTCATTAGCCACCGAAAGCGGAGCTTTCGGTGGCTAACAGGCTCAAATTTTGCCTCTCCTAGCCACTGAAAGCATAGACAGGGCAAAGAGACACTATTTTTACACAGATCTAAGTTTTTCTCACCCAAATGCCTCGAGGATGGTTTGTAATGATGGATAATAAATAAGGGCATCAATTTTAGGTTTATGTTCCAGCTTTCAAGGTGCTAGCAAGAAGGAGAAGCTAAAATTGGTTTTTTTATTTTGGGAAAAAACTATCTTTTGCTAAAGATGGCAATTTCGCCTTATCCATCAGCCTTGGAAGGTTTCCTGCAGCTGTCGAGGATTATAAGAATATGAAGACCATCAAAGATAAGGAGTTGACCTATTTTATAGGATCCTTTCCTATTTTCTTGTGTCAGTTGTTGACTTTATATTTTAAGTAAATTTGATCCAGTATTCTAGGATCTAGATATCTGATGTAAGGGCTATAAAGCCACAAACTTTTGATGAACCAAGGTTGGACTTGGGATGACCAAAAAATGGAAAAATGGTCACATTTTTTAATTGACTGTAAAGAATGAATACAAAGACTTTATTTTCCAGATTCTTGTGTCATTTTCTATGGTGAAGTTTTCTCTGATGTAAATTGCAATTCCTTAGTTTTTCATTTTGTTTTTTCTGTTCTCATTTCTTATAAGAAGAGTATGCTCAGGATTTGTCAAGGACACCCTGATCTGGCTTAACGACAATGTCTATGTTTCCTTCTGAAGATTGAATGCAGAATTCAGATAAGCTTTGCTCTAGATTTGAAATGACCTCTGATCTTTTCCTCTCTCCATCTTACAAATTATAAGAATCCACTGATATGACTATCTTGTCTGGCTACATATGTCTTTGTTATCTATTCATTTAATTGTCTTTCATCCTTGACTCCATTTTTCCCAATGGTCCTTTTTATGTCTCAACCAAAACAATTCAAAAATCCATAAACAAAACCATGTTCTGCATAGCTAGCCTAATATCATATTTCAAACAAATCTATATCAAACAGAGAGATCCCTCTCTGAGTCTTGGAGGGCTAGATCAAAGACTCGAAGTGGTTTTGATGTTGCCTCTGTGACTTCCTTCACAACCTTGAGCAAATTACAGAGTGCTAACATGAGCTTCTAACTTCGGGAGTTTCAACTCCTCTACGCTCGCTTTTGCCTGGAGTGTTTTCTCTCGAAGTTCATGATCTACCGACGCGTGTCCTCCTTCACAATCTATCGACGTGTCCTCCTTCATGATCAATGGCTACGAGTGATTTCGGCACTCCGGGATTCGGGAGTTTCAAACTCACAACACTTGCCTCCTCACGAAGTACTTCCACCAGAAGTACATGATCTCTTGACACGTGTCCTTCGCAACAGACAGTTGCGATCTACTTCGGGACTACGGGAGTTTGTCACACTCCACACTAGAAATACTCTGAAGTGATTTTCCTTTGCCTTTCTGGACACGGATCTAACAATCATTCTCTTTTCCTACGATCTACGGTGTATATCTCCTTCGGAAGTTTATGCCTCAGTGCATTCCACTTCTCCCGACTGCCGAACTCCGAAAGGCTTCTTGGATAACCTTCCTGCACCTTCTCCGGAACTGACGGTCATAAAGGACTCTCATTTTCCAAAACAGATCCTACGGCTCCAACACCCCAAGTGTTGAGCTCTCTCTCTCTCTGTGGTCGAATACCACGTCGGCTGCGATTGTATTCTACCGCTACTCCTCTTGAGCTTCATAACACGACCAAGTAACCCCTTGGCACTCAGAAACATTCTAAGGTTCAAAATTGGTTCCATCCGAACACCATTTCCACTTGAAACCTTAGGTCCAAAGACCACTTATCCGGCCCATCCAGGCTCAGCGTTGAAACCTTAGGCTCTGATACCATATTGTAACGTCCCCGACCATCACCCCCACTGCCGGACAACGCTACTACGCAGAACATTCCCATAAATTTATATATAGCATGCATATTAAATCAAATTAACTCATTTAATGTAACCAACAATATAGAGTAATCACAGTATTACTGCTAACATACAAAATTAATGGAATTAACACTAAATATCATTGCAATGGAATACATGATAATATTACAAGCACCAAAAACATGCATTTTAATTGAAATTAAACACATAATGATACTTATCTTTGAAACTGTAGTAACTCCACCAACTACATGCAGACCTTCCATGAACCTCCCAACGTTAGACCATGCTTCTCATCGCGCTTAGCAGTGGGTCACCCCTGAGTTGGGACTAAGCTCCACCCAAGGAAAGGGAATCCTAGACTAGGCTGAGGTTACAAGAAAATTGCATAGAGCAACCAAAAGGATTCTCTCCAGGAGCCTTCTTACACCCACTACTCATGGACTCTCATTCCCCACATGCCTATTCCACCCGAGAGTATACACCTTCACAAGCACAATCCATCGGTGCTTCACCTCCCTCTCCGGGTCTCAGCAACAAGCCAAATCAGGAATTCTCAGAGCTCCGTAGCTGGTGCTGGACTCTCTCTGGGAGAAAACCACTTCCCAACAAACTCTCTCACCTAGACAGAGATGCTCACAGGCCTGAATACCTACCTCTTCTACCATGGGCCTGACAACTTGCTTCTTCATCACACTTTTCAACTCAATTCCAACCGGGTGAGGGAAACTGCAACATCATCAACACTCATTTGACACAAGGATGACGACCACAATAGAAAATGGGCATAGGCCCGAAAATGGCAATGACCAGACGCTAAGACACAACACGCTCAGGCGATTATCCAGGTGTTGAGTTCCACAGAAGACCCAAATCGACCCACGGATTACCAGTTTCAGGATGTGTGACAAGAAAATTATGTAGAGGTCAATGATGGAGGCCAAACGTAGAGGCTAGACGAAATTCACGGGAATACACCGGTCGATCACAGAGGTCTTGTGGTTTCGGGTTTCAGAGCTACGTGAGGTATGCATGCAGAGATCAGATGAAAAATCAACATGGTTCAGATAAGAGACACAAGAATGGAGGATGAACCCCCATCACGACTCAATTATTGGGTTAAATTGCATGCACTCCATCAAGTATGCATTCCCTTTTCCAGGAACTTAGGATAAAAATATACCTTTCACACCACTTTGGAATAATAATAAATTATTATTCTCAAAGACTTAAGCCCCTAAGCTTAGCCCCTCTTTCCAACCTTTCAACACCCTTTCCCTTACCCACCTTGTGGAAGCTTAGTTCCCCATCACTCTTTCTTTGTGGTCGGTTTTCCCGCAGCGATGTTTAATCTTTATTAATGTTATGCATAATTACATATACAAAAACATGCTCCTGGCCTTTAACACTTAGGCTCTCTGGCCTAATAAACACATAAGCCCACCAACTTATCAATACTCGACTCACCAGCCTACAAAACATGATTTACAATTCATAAACATGATTACAACAAGGCTCGTCCTTGGGGATATTACAAGCCTCCAATAGAAGTAATGCTTACAATCATAAAATGCCCACAGGCTTACAAATGAACACACATAGAGAAATTGCCTACTCCTACTCTCTCTAGCCTCTCTTGGCTCATGAATCCAACCTTTCTCCAAGAGTTGTCTCCATCCTTAAATAGAAAACAACATCCAAATATCCTTAGGAGGTTGAATCACATCTCGTCCATTGGATTCTAAGCCTTGGAGATAGGTGGCAATAATCAAAGAGACAAAAATCCAACAAACTGCTAATTTTCAGGAATTTGTTGGAAGTCATTAATAAATTGTTTCCACCTCACTGCATGAAGCCATTGATGGAGCTAAAACTTAGGTATAGGTGTCCCTTGACATCTAACTGATCCTTTAGAAGCCATTCGAATCCTCCTTGACAGATGGAGACCTCCCAACAAGGCGAATATCCAAACTGTGACCGCTACAGGAAATTCCGTAGCACCGCTGTAAAATAGTTTTGCACATTCGGTAACGCCACTTCTATGTCTAATATCTCTCTAACCATAAAAAAATTTGAAACACTGAGAGAGGTTTTTGTTATTTGGTATGTGATGAACAAGAACCTCCTCCGGTTTTTAAAAATACCTTCCCATGTGTTCACAATCCTAGTTTTAAGTTAGTCACTCAAAAATTGCAGAAGCGTTGCACCATGGGTCGCACTGCACAGAAGGGTCTCACTTTGTGTCTAATATCTCTCTAACCATAACACATTTTGAAAAACGGAGAGAGGTTTTTGTTATTTGATATGTGATGAACAAAAAACTCCTCCATTTTTCAAAAATACCTTCCCATTTGTTCATAACACAAGTTTTAAGTTAGTCACTCAAAATTGGCAGAAGTGTCGTGCCGTGGGTCGCATTGTGCAGAAGGGTCGCACCGTGGGTCACAATTTCCCTCAACACTTCAAAATTATAAAGATGAATGAACCTTTACAACTACATGTGACCCTTTACAAATACTTGTGCTAACACTTTCCAAGTTTAAGTGTTTTTTCTTGGTATATTTTGGTGAATGCTCTATCTAATGGTTGGTAAGTTTCATGTTATCTTGTGTCCTTGAACAATTTTGTTAGAAACCCTAAGGAAGGATTATAATTGTTTATCTCCTTCCCTTATTCTATCCATCTTAATTTTGTTGAAGCATATAAGGTTAAGTTAGGGATTATTATTGTATATCCCCCTAACCTTGTCCTTATTAGTTGAAATCTAGGGTTTATGATTGTATAAACTCTAGGGTTTGACTTCTTTCCACTTGACCTTCTCGCTAGATGCCATAGAAGAAGTAGGATGATACCTAGGGTTTATTATTGTAAAAAATTTAGGGTTTACTTCCTATAAGTTTAAGCCTAGGCTTATGATGGTATAATCATAGGGTTTTGATCATCAAGTCTTCTCTTGCTTTTAGTCTCCATTTAAGTTGTTGCATTGACTCCATATGCCCAAGAATTGAAGACGACACTAGTATTTTTGTTGCAAGTGATAAAACCCTAGCTTAAGCTCTTCTTCTCTCTCAACACTTTGTGTTGGTTTATGACCTTTGCATTTACATCTTCCTTTATTACCATTCTCTAGCTGAATGTCTTGCATCTTAACCTAGATTCATCATCTAACACAGTCATTGCTGCAACAATTGCATTTCCAACCATTAGGGTTTGACATATTGCAATCAATTAACATAGTTTCATTCTCTTTATCTCATAAAATCATTGGCTAATGGTCTATAAGTCTTTTACTTAGTATTTGGCATATTTTTCATAGTTTTCTTGAAAATTTTAGAGCTGATTTGTTGTTTCTATTATAAACTTGTTACATGCTCAAGTATATGATCCATCATTCAAGTTTATTTACAATTTTCATTTTTTCTATAGCTAGTGTTTTGGGGCTTTTAATTTGTTTTCTTAGTTTAATAAATATCATTGATTGTCTCACTAACACCCCTCACACGGGAATATTCAACTTGTCTTGTATAATTCACCTTGACCTTGCCCTTGACTTAGACCTAACTAATAAAGCAACCAAGATAGGGGGTCGTAGACTTGCCATTAGATTGCTATAGGATTCCTTGAGGTTGCTAGGGAAGCATCCCTTGCATCAGATCTCCATCCTTCATTAGAACGAGGGAAGTAATTGCTTATGTGACAATGGCAATTGCTTCCATATGCTACACTAGTCAAGCATCTTGTGAAGGCTTTGCACATGTGCTAGATTATGTGATAACACCTTGTATTACAAAACATGAACTAGATTTGATATTTTAAAATTTAACCCTATGACAATGTGCCTTGTAACATTAAGTACTAGTGTGGTTAAATCTCTATGGTACATTGACAAGCAAATTTAAAAAAAATGTTAGTCTTAACATAGTGTGCATGGTATTGTATGCACTATTGTATATATAGGTTTAGTAAGCACCACCATCTAAATTTTTTAAAATTGTCCCTTCTACAAAGTTCCATCTTTTTTTATTTAAATCCAAAATGACATGCCTTGTAACATGACATATTGGTTCATTTGATGTGATAATAAGCATAGAATGTTTACATGTTTTGTATATACTATGTGGTAATTTTTTTTTTAACTTTGTATTTTATAAAATTCAAGCGTGGATGGAAATTTTTTGAATTGTTATTTGTAGTGTGTTTAGATATGTAAATGCATTGGTGCGTGTGTTATGATAGTGCATAGGTGCACTTGATAGTTTGAGACGCACCTTGAAGAAAACCTTAGCTAAGACCTTTACTCACTCATTTCCACTAGAAAACTCTACTAAAAATAGAACACAGAGAAGTGCTTCTACTAAAACCTTTTCCAATTGTTTTTATTGTAGTGTTTGCCTCCTTTTATGTTTTTTTTTTCAACAAAATCATGTTAATTCCTTGATTGCTCTAGTTTCTTTTGCAATGTGTTCGTAGTTGTGAAAGTTGCATTTGACTGAAATTTGATCATAATAAGTTTCTATGCATGAGTCTAGGAACCATGTGTACTTAGATTTGTTCAAGAAGTCCCTTGTCCAGGTCCACTTCAATGAATATTCTTACACATGAATATATGTCTTCTTTTGATTTTTCCATGACTATGTATTTTCCAAGTGATTCTTGATAATTTCTAGGGTTAGGGTTTGATTCCCCCATAGGTTCATGGGGATGAATGGGAGTCTCACCTAAACTAGAATTGATGAGGTCATGTCTTCCTTGGGATGAAAATCAATATATTTAGTCCATGCGGTGTCATGAACCACACCCCCTCCTCCTTGAAAATAAGATCTCTATTGGTGTTCAACTTAAAGTGTAAAGCAAAAAAATCCTTATCATAATTGTAGGGTTTAACTTTTCTAATGATAAGAGGCACCCAAGATCTTTGGACCTGTTATCCCCAATTCATAGGGATAACTAAGGAGATGATGTCTCGAGGTCCTCAGGTTGCATACATGGAGTACCGAGAGACAACCTGACCAAAGGTGTCCACTTGCACAGATAGAGACCCACCTCGCCACCACAGTTCCAGGTTCATCATGATGGTATCCACCACATTAGTTGGCTTCCGGAAGTCATTGGGTCTTGCTCCATGAGGTACATGCTAGGTATCATGGTGAGTTCCATTTCAATATTTGAGGCATTTGAGTTTGTTGCATTTAAAACTACTTTTGATTACGTAACGTTTGCTTGGAAATTATGCTATTTGCCATGTTTCACTTTGGTAGTTGACATTGCACCCTAGTAAGTGGGTCACCCTTAGGGATAAGTCTATTACTGGGAGGTCTTCTTGACAATTCATTGTGTCATTCTCGACCATACTTTTCACGTTCCACACTGCATCCCCTCATATCCTTACCTTTTGGGATTTTCTGGTATATTGACCCAAGAAGTGATTGTTCCTCATTTCATGGGAAGAAGGGGTTGAAGGCCCAGAGGCTTGTAGCTGACAAAAGATAAAAGTTGATCACGAACCTTCTAGATGATCGCCCAGGGATCATGAGGACAGTGAAATTTTTCTCATACGAAACTGATGGGACCCGTAAAAAACAACTAATACAAACTGCCAACCAAGGTGAAGCATGTGTGGGCACTATTTTTCATGCTTAGGTAGAAACCCCACACATGACTTCAACTTCAAGAAGCATGATGTGAACAAGGTAGAGTCAAGGTGGGCACTGCTCTTCATGCTTAGGTAGAAGATCCACCTTGACTTCAACTTGGAAACATTTTAAATAGACAAAAGGCAATAAATGGGTTTGGAAAAAGGTTGCATTGAAAACGAAGGCGTATCACACCCTCCACAAAGGCACCCATAAATGAGACACCACAATCCCTTATACGTCATGAACCCCATGCCCAAAATTCTTTCCCCCATCCATGTCACTTTGTCCACATGACCTAGAGAGGGGTCCACTTGGAAAACACTCCTAAACTTGAGGTATAATTCACCCAATAGGTTGCTTTGTGAACCCTCCCATACCTAAACTTGGCAAATTGCATAGGGTCTTTGAGCACTTGTTTATTTTGATGAGGTGGTTTAGATGTACATGCTTAGATGCCTCTTTTATTGATTTGATTTACTTATCATGATGCATTTGACTTGAGATCCTTGGAGGGTGTATTCATTGTCTTTGTAGGATCTAGTTGGTGGACAGATTTAGAAGAACAAGCCTAGCATGGACTTCCTTGGGGTTTGAAGCCCACATGTTGGATACCATGGCTTATACATCAGATGATGATGCTAGCCTTTGGAGGCCTGAGGAGACACCATGGAGGACCTAACACAACCCTTATCCAGCCCAACGGCTTGCTTTTGAGGCTAAAACGTCATTTTTTAGGAGCTTGACGTCACCCTAGGGCTAGTGTTGTGGTGGTGGTGGTGGTGTTGCTTGACTCTTGACACCTTTTCATGGAAGAAGGCTTGGCTTAGAGGAGGAAGACTTAGGGCATGAGAGGGAGGCCCTAGAAGGCCCAACGACTTCCATTTTCCACTCCAACGACTTGCAAAAAGTGCCAAAATGTCACCCTAGAAGAGGGATGACATCACTTTAGGGTTTCTTATGTGCATTTTTACAGTTAAATTTGAATTTTATAATGTAAAGGGACAAAGTAAGGGTCGTTGACACCTTACTTTGTGGTTTACCCTAAAATTAAGTGGATAAACACTTTTAGTAGGATTTGTATAAATAGAGATCAAACTTTTGTCATTTCATCGTAACATATTTTGGGAGGAGATACTCCTTGGCTGAAATTTGCGCCCTACTTGGGAATTTTTACATATCTCTCTTGTCACTTGCTCTTCTAATGGTTTTTCTTTGGCTATTGGATGGATGGATGATGCACTATCTCTAGCGAAGGTCTATTTCTTTCTCTATGGTAGATTTCCTTGGTTAAAATAGGTTTATCTTGTTAATCGCTTGGACTAGGTAAGGAATCTTTGTTGCTATTGCTTTTCTTCTAGGTTTCAAGGTTAATTTGCTTAAACTTTTGGGGAGTATAAGTGAATACAACCCCACTAAGTCCGTTATATTTGTCTTGAAATGCTTTGTTGCATAAGGAATTTCTAGGAGGAGTAAAAGGGTTTACAACCTCCTAGGGGTTTTAATAGCTAGCTTAGCTTGCCTTGGGGAGTAAAAGGGATTACACCCCCAATGAAGTAGCTCAACTAGCTCTTTAATTTTTTATACTCCACAACCCAATAGTTAAAGACACTAATCTTCTTTCATTGGAGAAACAAAATCATTGCATAGGGATATGTGAAAACACGAGATATTGTAATTGTCTAAGTTGGAAACTTTTGCTTGTGTTTAAGGCTTGTTTGGCCCACTAGGGTGTCTCACTTCTCCAAGTATTTATTGTTGCTATGGTAAATTTAATCTACAACCATTAGGGCTGAAACAAACTTATCTTTACTTTAATCATAACTCACTTTTCAACCGTAAAAAATTGCTAATAAACTGCCCCTATAATCTACTAGTTTCAACGCACTTTTTGGGTGGTTTACTTGTACTTTTTGTAGGTTGAATTTTTTTGTTGTAGAAATAGTTTGCTACAACCATTTGGCTGTTACAAATATACTCTGAAAACATCTTATAAAAACCCTCTAATACCACTAAAGTTTGTGCTAAAGTGTTGGGAATTTATATACATGTTTTGTGCTTCATTTCTCAAACAATCTTTGATGCTTTAAGTGGTTAAATCTGCGGTAGTTAGTTGTTTTCCTTATTGATATATATTCTTGTTTACTGCTACAATTAGGGACAACAATATTAACTTGATTGTCCACTTAACTTTGATCTTGTAGACATATTCCTTCTTGTGTCTCAGGCAGGTATAAACATTTTCCGCAGGTACCCAAGCACTTGGCAACCATAAACCATCTCCGAGACTCGTTATCAAGCCATTTATCAGTTAGTATCTTGACCTATAGGGGCTTCACTTACATAATCTCACTTTCCACTTCATTTCCCCCTAGGGTCACCCAACACTCCCCCCTTGTGTTGGATTCTTCCTTCACTAAAGCAAGGGGAGGGTTTATCTGAGGTGACACTGGGTAAGCTCTCCCATCGTTATTGCCATCCTGTGGATTGGGTCGGGCTTTTACCAACCTACAGTTTGCACGATAACATTTTGGTGTTGTTGTCAGGGAGGATTTTGAATCCTCTTTCATGCCATAATGACACTTTGGCAAGCTACCATCCCAAAGCCTTTACCCCTAGCTTGTTTGGCGACTCCACTTGAAGAACATTCCCCTTCCACCCTTGATGAGCTCTTCTTGAAGGCCATTTGGCGACTCCACCTTCCCAAAATCCATCTTCCCTCAAGACTTTTCCTCCTTGGATATTCAAGCCTTCTAAGGTTTACTGAAGAAGGCCTCCTCTCAAGTTTCTCGTTGTCAAAACCCTTTTCCACGGTACCCTTCCCCTTACTCCAATGACCCGCCCTTGGGAAAAGGACCTTTATAAACCATTGAACATGGCCACCATCTTTGGATATCCCAATACCATGTCGAAAGAGTCTCATAAATGGTTGCCAAATTTTCCAAGAATAATGTGATCATTGTTGACGATCATCTCTATGCCATGGGACGAGACATGGAAAATGCAAAAGTGGAACATGAGGATATAGCAATGAAGATGCTCAAAGATGGTTTAGAGGACTTCTTGATAATCACATAACATGTTATGAAGACTTTTCCAAGTTATTCAAGAATAGATGGACAACGAAGAAAGACAACAGAATGCTTGTAGCACAATTCAATCAAATAAAGAAGAAGTAGAATGGAACAATAAATGAATTTGACAACAGGTTTGACAAATTGTACAATCAAATCCTGACAAATCTACGTCCTACAGATGCAGTCGTTCATCTCCTTTACATGAATGCTTTCGATGGGAAATTTTGTTTCATCCTGAAGGACAAGAAGCCCACCACCTTGGCACAAGCCAAAGAGTACAATGCAAAAATTAAAGAGAACCTCCTCGATTCGAAGGTTGATCCTTTTCAGTATCCTCGTGCCAAGGCAAAAACAAAGACTAAAGATTCTATTAGCGATACTTCAGATCCAATTTCTCTCTTGACTTAGAAGATAGATCAAATGAGTACTCAGTTTGTCCAATCTCATAATCAAATCATGGGCTGATTAACCACTATGGAAATGAATCAATCTGCCTCCAGACCTCAGTTTGCTAAACAACAGAGAGATGTCACAGGTTGGAAACCAAGGCCTCAACAAGAGGAAAAATCTCCTTTTACATTGAACCTAGTTGGAATGGTCAACACAGAAGAGACACCGTGGTGTTCTCCATGTCAAGAACCTCACCGAGAGGATGAATGTCCCCGACGAGATGAAGACTTTCCTAATAGTATGAACTTCATGGATATGATCTGTAACTTCCAAGATAAAGAGGTCACACAAGAACATATTGACTGTAATGTCCCATTTCTCCTAGGCAGTCAGAATACCATGGTGGTTTACACAATTTCCCATAAACCATTAGACAGACGAGTTAGGGAAATGATATTGGTAAAGTCACTTTCGAATTATAAAGTGAAACTTAGGAAAAGTGAGTTTATTAATATTAAACCCCTCTTTGAGGGTATTTCTCTCCAATTAATAATTAGATGAATATTTTAATGGAGAGAAAGAAAAGTGAAAGACAAAAAGGATGGTGGAGGGTTGGAAAGGTATTATTGACTATTAATTTCAAAAATTGAGTTTGGAGAAGAGCTCGGAGAGCTAGCGAGGGTTTCAGTTGGAAACCCATTTCGGTGCTCGGATTTGGTAGTGAAACTATCTGCCCTAGCCGTGAGATTGGAGGAGCCATTCCAGTTTCTCATTTGCAGAGATTTGGTATTGTGATTCGAGAAGATCCATAGGAGAAGAACTTCGTTTTCAGATTTGGAAAAGAGAGGGCATTTTCTCTTTGGCACGAGTGGAGAATTGGGTCGTTTTCCCTTGAGCTGGACACATCCACTAATTTTCTGCTACGTGTGGTCTACTGGGGGCCGAGTCTGCATCTTCCCAAGTCGTGGTTCCTCTTGTTGGGCATGGGATTGGTTTGTGATCCCTGCTGGACATCTTCTCCTGTAGCTGCGTGTTCCCTTCTTGTTGGTCGTGCCTCTCTTCTCTTGTAGCTGTGTGGAGTGACAGGGAGAAGCCTGTTGCTGGTCAACTTCTCTTTGGGGGCAGTATCTAGCACATAGAGGGGCGTATCATTGAGTTGGAGACTGCTGCACCACTTGAAATAGATGACAGGAACAAAAATCACATGAATCGACCCCCCTTTGATCAATTTGTGTGGACAGTTTGGAGACTCTCTTGTGGTTGTGTATGGTGTGAGGGTTCTAGCTACCTACAACAGATATCTTCATCATCCTTGAGAGGTATTCACACCTCAAATTTGTTGTTATTGGTTCAGCATTTTAATTCAATAAAGAACAACCAGAATTTAGTGAAATTGTTCATTCAAATGTGATGATTCTTCATTGTTATTTTATGGGTTTTCCTTAATAACATAATACCACCTTATGCACTACACTTGGGAGGTATAAGGGATTGAAAGACCCCCAAATCAGCAAACAAAACACAGAAATACACTGTTGTCTATTTAATTTTCACTTTCAGCAGTTAAATACCAAAGCATGCAAAGTGTTTGACGAAAGTCCAACACCAAAACTAGAGGGGTTTTCCAACTTTTGCAACTTAGAATATTTTAGTGGTATCAGAGCATGATCTTGGCCAGCTGTGGGCAACATTGATGACTGAGGAAAGGCTGCAGAACATCACTTATAGGCGCAGGAGGTATAGAAGCGTAGAGGGCAGAGAAGAAGAAATGGAGGGCACTCCAAGGAACAATGCAAATCTGACAGAGGACAGAGAGGATGGTTTGATCAAAGGGCTTATGAAAGCCTTACAGGATATTGCAGAGGGCCAGAGAGAGACCCGAGAGTTCATGGGCAGAATCACAGATTATGCTCTAGGGAGTAAGCATGGTGAAGAAAGGGGGGAGAGCAGCAAGAGAGGGCAGATGGAAGAAGGGGGAAACACACACAAACCTCATATTGAGGTGATCACTTCCAGGACCAACCCTCAGAACCGCCCTCACGACTACA
>ML828597.1:43666-103042 GCA_009831015.1 Picea engelmannii | reverse complement strand
AAGCTCTTTAACTCTGTAGTGTTCCTCGGCGGAGGCCAATCACGAATCGCTTGGATCTTGTCCCAGTGCACCTGCACTCCCTGATCTCCAATCACATGCCCCAGATAGAGCATCTCTGTCAACCCAAACTCGCATTTGGACAATTTTGCATACAACTCTTGTCTGTCCAGTATGCCCATCACCTCATCTAGATGTTGGAGGTGTTCCTCCCAAGTGCGGCTGTAGACCAAAATGTCATAAAAAAAAACCAACAAGTACTTCCTGAGCTGCCTGCTAAACGTGTGGTTCATGCAGGACTGAAATGTGGCCGGGGCATTGGTTAGCCCAAAAGGCATCACCAAGAACACATAGTGCCCATAGTGGCACCTGAAGGCAGTCTTGTACTCATCCCCCTCTCGCATCCTGATCTAATGATAGCCCGACCATAGATCAATCTTCGAAAAGTATTTGGCCCCTCTCAACTCATCCATCAACTCATCAATCTAGGGTATAGGGTACCTGTTCTTGATGGTCCTCTTGTTGAGGGCTTGGTAATCAATGCACATTATGAGGGTCCCATCCTTCTTCTTTACCAGCACTACAGAAGAAGCGAAAGGACTCGAACTCGGTCTGATGTGGCCCATCGCCAGTAGCTCCTTGATGGTCTTTTCGATCTCATCCTTATAGGCCTTGGGGTGCCTATACGGGGTGGTAATCACTGCTCCCGTGCCCTCCTCTAACTCGATGGTGAGCTCAAAGCCCCTGTCTGGAGGCCTACCTGGAGGTATATCTACCAAAGACCTTCTGATGCTTCTTAAGCAATGCCTTTATCTCTCTCGAAAAATTGGGCTCCCCGCCCTTAGGCTTCTGCATTGAAATCTGAAACTCCGCAATCCATGCAATGTCGTCCTACCTCATCACTGCCTCCATCTTCTTTGCGCTTACTACCTTGGGAGGGTAAGTGTTCATGCCTCTCAAAACCACTCTCTTTCCATCCTGTCCCTGGAACTCCATCTCCATAGTCTGGTAGTGAGTGGTGTATTTCCCTAAGGAGTATAACCACTGAACTCCCAATACCACATTGGTGTCAGGCACCTTCACCACGAAGAAGTCATCGGTAATGGTGTAGTTCCCTAGGCTCAATGTCATCCGTGGGACGTATCTGGTACATTTTAGGGTGTTCTCCCCCGGTATGATCACTGAAAAGCCCTCAAAGGCTTCGGTGGTGATGCCCTTCCGCTCTACCAATGAAGCATCGATAAAATTGTGGGATGCCCCACCATCCACCAACACCGTCACTCTGTGTCCTTGTACTCCTCCCCTCATCCTGAAGGTATGACACCTGGGGATCCCTGAGAGTGATGCTATAGTCCCCTGATTCTCCATCGATGCCTGCTCTGCCTCTGCCATCGGTGGGTCCTCCTCCTGTCCCTGTACTCCTATCTCCTCATCCTCCCCGCTCTCTGAGAACACCTCTATGTAGTGTGCCTTGGCCTTGCCTGCACACCTGTGACTTGGTACCCATGGTTCCTGGCAACTGAAACACAACTTCTTCCTCCTTAGATCTTGCGTGGTAGCATCATCCATCCTGTTCCCGCCTGTCCAATCCCTCTGTGGTTGTCCTGCCCAGTCTCTCTACTGCTGTCCTGCGCCATCCCTCTGTGGTGGTCCCCTGTCATTGAACTTTGTGGGGAAGTTCGGTCTCGGGGTGAACTTGGGCTTGGGTACTGACTCCTGTAGGTCTCTAGCCCTGCTAACTACATCCTGTAGCGAAGTAGGCTTGCAATCCTTCACCCATCCTCGAAGTGGCTCAGTTAGCCCCTCTGTGAACAACATCACCAGTCGGGCCTCAGAGATATCGGTGACCATCACTGATATCCTTTGGAAATCTGATATAAAGACCTCTGTCGAACCAATTTGTTTCAACTGTGCCAAGTCTCTGAAGGACAACTCGGGATCTCTCCTGTCAAATCTATGCACCAGTCTCCCTGTAAACTCAGCATAGGTGACAATATGGGCATGTCCCAGAGTGGACATCCCGTGGTACCACCGGTCCTGTGCCTCACCCTCCAAGTGTAATGTTGCCAACTTAATGGCATCGGTCTCCGCCATGGGGTTCAACTGGAAGTAGGTGTCAAGCTTCTGCACCCAAGCTCGTGCAGTGCACTTCAACGTCCCATCGAAGTATGGTAAAGTGAGCTTGCCCACTGTGCGTTGTAACTTGTAGTTCTGCGTGGGACCCCTGTTGAAGAACCTTGGTCTGTTTCTCCCCTTGAAGCTACAAAACTCGACAAAAGTCATAGCTTCTCTCAAATATGGATCCATGGCCTTATACTCCTGGAAATAAGCTGCTAATGGCTCGTCCTGCTCTACCTGCCCTCCTGTACTTGTCTCCTGTGGTCCTAAGAACTTTGGCATGGTAGACCTAGGAATCTCACTGTAGTCGTGAGGGCGGTTCTGAGGGTTGGTCCTGGAAGTGATCACCTCAATATGAGGTTTGTGTGTGTTTCCCCCTTCTTCCATCTGCCCTCTCTTGCTGCTCTCCCCCCTTTCTTCACCATGCTTACTCCCTAGAGCATAATCTGTGATTCTGCCCATGAACTCTCGGGTCTCTCTCTGGCCCTCTGCAATATCCTGTAAGGCTTTCATAAGCCCTTTGATCAAACCATCCTCTCTGTCCTCTGTCAGATTTGCATTGTTCCTTGGAGTGCCCTCCATTTCTTCTTCTCTGCCCTCTACGCTTCTATACCTCCTGCGCCTATAAGTGATGTTCTGCAGCCTTTCCTCAGTCATCAATGTTGCCCACAGCTGGCCAAGATCATGCTCTGATACCACTAAAATATTCTAAGTTGCAAAAGTTGGAAAACCCCTCTAGTTTTGGTGTTGGACTTTCGTCAAACACTTTGCATGCTTTGGTATTTAACTGCTGAAAGTGAAAATTAAATAGACAACAGTGTATTTCTGTGTTTTGTTTGCTGATTTGGGGGTCTTTCAATCCCTTATACCTCCCAAGTGTAGTGCATAAGGTGGTATTATGTTATTAAGGAAAACCCATAAAATAACAATGAAGAATCATCACATTTGAATGAACAATTTCACTAAATTCTGGTTGTTCTTTATTGAATTAAAATGCTGAACCAATAACAACAAATTTGAGGTGTGAATACCTCTCAAGGATGATGAAGATATCTGTTGTAGGTAGCTAGAACCCTCACACCATACACAACCACAAGAGAGTCTCCAAACTGTCCACACAAATTGATCAAAGGGGGGTCGATTCATGTGATTTTTGTTCCTGTCATCTATTTCAAGTGGTGCAGCAGTCTCCAACTCAATGATACGCCCCTCTATGTGCTAGATACTGCCCCCAAAGAGAAGTTGACCAGCAACAGGCTTCTCCCTGTCACTCCACACAGCTACAAGAGAAGAGAGGCACGACCAACAAGAAGGGAACACGCAGCTACAGGAGAAGATGTCCAGCAGGGATCACAAACCAATCCCATGCCCAACAAGAGGAACCACGACTTGGGAAGATGCAGACTCGGCCCCCAGTAGACCACACGTAGCAGAAAATTAGTGGATGTGTCCAGCTCAAGGGAAAACGACCCAATTCTCCACTCGTGCCAAAGAGAAAATGCCCTCTCTTTTCCAAATCTGAAAACGAAGTTCTTCTCCTATGGATCTTCTCGAATCACAATACCAAATCTCTGCAAATGAGAAACTGGAATGGCTCCTCCAATCTCACGGCTAGGGCAGATAGTTTCACTACCAAATCCGAGCACCGAAATGGGTTTCCAACTGAAACCCTCGCTAGCTCTCCGAGCTCTTCTCCAAACTCAATTTTTGAAATTAATAGTCAATAATACCTTTCCAACCCTCCACCATCCTTTTTGTCTTTCACTTTTCTTTCTCTCCATTAAAATATTCATCTAATTATTAATTGGAGAGAAATACCCTCAAAGAGGGGTTTAATATTAATAAACTCACTTTTCCTAAGTTTCACTTTATAATTCGAAAGTGACTTTACCAATATCATTTCCCTAACTCGTCTGTCTAATGGTTTATGGGAAATTGTGTAAACCACCATGGTATTCTGACTGCCTAGGAGAAATGGGACATTACAGTCAATATGTTCTTGTGTGACCTCTTTATCTTGGAAGTTACAGATCATATCCATGAAGTTCATACTATTAGGAAAGTCTTCATCTCGTCGGGGACATTCATCCTCTCGGTGAGGTTCTTGACATGGAGAACACCACGGTGTCTCTTCTGTGTTGACCATTCCAACTAGGTTCAATGTAAAAGGAGATTTTTCCTCTTGTTGAGGCCTTGGTTTCCAACCTGTGACATCTCTCTGTTGTTTAGCAAACTGAGGTCTGGAGGCAGATTGATTCATTTCCATAGTGGTTAATCAGCCCATGATTTGATTATGAGATTGGACAAACTGAGTACTCATTTGATCTATCTTCTAAGTCAAGAGAGAAATTGGATCTGAAGTATCGCTAATAGAATCTTTAGTCTTTGTTTTTGCCTTGGCACGAGGATACTGAAAAGGATCAACCTTCGAATCGAGGAGGTTCTCTTTAATTTTTGCATTGTACTCTTTGGCTTGTGCCAAGGTGGTGGGCTTCTTGTCCTTCAGGATGAAACAAAATTTCCCATCGAAAGCATTCATGTAAAGGAGATGAACGACTGCATCTGTAGGACGTAGATTTGTCAGGATTTGATTGTACAATTTGTCAAACCTGTTGTCAAATTCATTTATTGTTCCATTCTACTTCTTCTTTATTTGATTGAATTGTGCTACAAGCATTCTGTTGTCTTTCTTCGTTGTCCATCTATTCTTGAATAACTTGGAAAAGTCTTCATAACATGTTATGTGATTATCAAGAAGTCCTCTAAACCATCTTTGAGCATCTTCATTGCTATATCCTCATGTTCCACTTTTGCATTTTCCATGTCTCGTCCCATGGCATAGAGATGATCGTCAACAATGATCACATTATTCTTGGAAAATTTGGCAACCATTTATGAGACTCTTTCGACATGGTATTGGGATATCCAAAGATGGTGGCCATGTTCAATGGTTTATAAAGGTCCTTTTCCCAAGGGCGGGTCATTGGAGTAAGGGGAAGGGTACCGTGGAAAAGGGTTTTGACAACGAGAAACTTGAGAGGAGGCCTTCTTCAGTAAACCTTAGAAGGCTTGAATATCCAAGGAGGAAAAGTCTTGAGGGAAGATGGATTTTGGGAAGGTGGAGTCGCCAAATGGCCTTCAAGAAGAGCTCATCAAGGGTGGAAGGGGAATGTTCTTCAAGTGGAGTCGCCAAACAAGCTAGGGGTAAAGGCTTTGGGATGGTAGCTTGCCAAAGTGTCATTATGGCATGAAAGAGGATTCAAAATCCTCCCTGACAACAACACCAAAATGTTATCGTGCAAACTGTAGGTTGGTAAAAGCCCGACCCAATCCACAGGATGGCAATAACGATGGGAGAGCTTACCCAGTGTCACCTCAGATAAACCCTCCCCTTGCTTTAGTGAAGGAAGAATCCAACACAAGGGGGGAGTGTTGGGTGACCCTAGGGGGAAATGAAGTGGAAAGTGAGATTATGTAAGTGAAGCCCCTATAGGTCAAGATACTAACTGATAAATGGCTTGATAACGAGTCTCGGAGATGGTTTATGGTTGCCAAGTGCTTGGGTACCTGCGGAAAATGTTTATACCTGCCTGAGACACAAGAAGGAATATGTCTACAAGATCAAAGTTAAGTGGACAATCAAGTTAATATTGTTGTCCCTAATTGTAGCAGTAAACAAGAATATATATCAATAAGGAAAACAACTAACTACCGCAGATTTAACCACTTAAAGCATCAAAGATTGTTTGAGAAATGAAGCACAAAACATGTATATAAATTCCCAACACTTTAGCACAAACTTTAGTGGTATTAGAGGGTTTTTATAAGATGTTTTCAGAGTATATTTGTAACAGCCAAATGGTTGTAGCAAACTATTTCTACAACAAAAAAATTCAACCTACAAAAAGTACAAGTAAACCACCCAAAAAGTGCGTTGAAACTAGTAGATTATAGGGGCAGTTTATTAGCAATTTTTTACGGTTGAAAAGTGAGTTATGATTAAAGTAAAGATAAGTTTGTTTCAGACCTAATGGTTGTAGATTAAATTTACCATAGCAACAATAAATACTTGGAGAAGTGAGACACCCTAGTGGGCCAAACAAGCCTTAAGCACAAACAAAAGTTTCCAACTTAGGCAATTACAATATCTCATGTTTTCACATATCCCTATGCAATGATTTTGTTTCTCCAATGCAAGAAGATTAGTGTCTTTAACTATTGGGTTGTGGAGTATAAAAAATTAAAGAGCTAGTTGAGCTACTTCATTGGGGGTGCAATCCCTTTTACTCCCCAAGGCAAGCTAAGCTAGCTATTAAAACCCTTAGGAGGTTGTAAACCCTTTTACTCCTCCTAGAAATTCCTTATGCAAAAAAGTATTTCAAGACAAATATAATGGACTTAGTGGGGTTGTATTCACTTACACTCCCCAAAAGTTTAAGCAAATTAACCTTGAAACCTAGAAGAAAAGCAATAACAACAAAGATTCCTTACCTAGTCCAAGCAATTAACAAGATAAACCTATTTTAACCAAGGAAATTCACAATAGAGAAAGAAATAGACCTTCGCTAGAGATAGTGCATCATCCATCCATCCAATAGCCAAATCAAAACCATTAAAAGAGCAAGTGGCAAGAGAGATATGTAAAAATTCCCAAGTAGGGCGCAAATTTCAGCCAAGGAGTATCTCCTCCCAAAAAATGTTATGATGAAATGACAAGAGTTTGATCTCTATTTATACAAATCCTACTAAAAGTGTTTATCCACTTAATTTTAGGGTAAACCACAAAGTAAGGTGTCAACAACCCTTACTTTGTCCCTTTACATTATAAAATTCAAATTTAACTGTAAAAATGCACATAAGAAACCCTAAAGTGATGTCATCCTTCTTCTAGGGTGACATTTTGGCACTTTTTGCAAGTCATTGGAGTGGAAAATGGAAGTCATTGGGCCTTCTAGGGCCTCCCTCTCATGCCCTAAGTCTTCCTCCTCTAAGCCAAGCCTTCTTCCATGAAAAAGTGCCAAGTGTCAAGCAACACCACCACCACCACCACAACACTAGCCCTAGGGTGACGTCAAGCTCCTCAAAAATGACGTTTTAGCCTCAAAAGCAAGACGTTGGGTTGGATAAGGGTTGTGTTAGGTCCTCCATGGTGTCTCCTCAGGCCTCCAAAGGCTAGCATCATCATCTGATGCATAAGCCATGGTATCCAACATGTGGGCTTCAAACCCCAAGGAAGTCGATGCTAGGCTTGTTCTTCTAAATCTGTCCACCAACTAGATCCTACAAAGACAATGAATACACCCTCCAAGGATCTCAAGTCAAATGCATCATGATAAGTAAATCAAATCAATAAAAGAGGCATCTAAGCATGTACATCTAAACCACCTCATCAAAATAAACAAGTGCTCAAAGACCCTATGCAATTTGCCAAGTTTAGGTATGGGAGGGTTCACAAAGCAACCTATTGGGTGAATTATACCTCAAGTTTAGGAGTGTTTTCCAAGTGGACCCCTCTCTAGGTCATGTGGACAAAGTGACATGGATGGGGGAAAGAATTTTGGGCATGGGGTTCATGACGTATAAGGGATTGTGGTGTCTCATTTATGGGTGCCTTTGTGGAGGGTGTGATACGCCTTCGTTTTCAATGCAACCTTTTTCCAAACCCATTTATTGCCTTTTGTCTATTTAAAATGTTTCCAAGTTGAAGTCAAGGTGGATCTTCTACCTAAGCATGAAGAGCAGTGCCCACCTTGACTCTACCTTGTTCACATCATGCTTCTTGAAGTTGAAGTCATGTGTGGGGTTTCTACCTAAGCATGAAAAATAGTGCCCACACATGCTTCACCTTGGTTGGCAGTTTGTATTAGTTGTTTTTTACGGGTCCCATCAGTTTCGTATGAGAAAAATTTCACTGTCCTCATGATCCCTGGGCGATCATCTAGAAGGTTCGTGATCAACTTTTATCTTTTGTCAGCTACAAGCCTCTGGGCCTTCAACCCCTTCTTCCCATGAAATGAGGAACAATCACTTCTTGGGTCAATATACCAGAAAATCCCAAAAGGTAAGGATATGAGGGGATGCAGTGTGGAACGTGAAAAGTATGGTCGAGAATGACACAATGAATTGTCAAGAAGACCTCCCAGTAATAGACTTATCCCTAAGGGTGACCCACTTACTAGGGTGCAATGTCAACTACCAAAGTGAAACATGGCAAATAGCATAATTTCCAAGCAAACGTTACGTAATCAAAAGTAGTTTTAAATGCAACAAACTCAAATGCCTCAAATATTGAAATGGAACTCACCATGATACCTAGCATGTACCTCATGGAGCAAGACCCAATGACTTCCGGAAGCCAACTAATGTGGTGGATACCATCATGATGAACCTGGAACTGTGGTGGCGAGGTGGGTCTCTATCTGTGCAAGTGGACACCTTTGGTCAGGTTGTCTCTCGGTACTCCATGTATGCAACCTGAGGACCTCGAGACATCATCTCCTTAGTTATCCCTATGAATTGGGGATAACAGGTCCAAAGATCTTGGGTGCCTCTTATCATTAGAAAAGTTAAACCCTACAATTATGATAAGGATTTTTTTGCTTTACACTTTAAGTTGAACACCAATAGAGATCTTATTTTCAAGGAGGAGGGGGTGTGGTTCATGACACCGCATGGACTAAATATATTGATTTTCATCCCAAGGAAGACATGACCTCATCAATTCTAGTTTAGGTGAGACTCCCATTCATCCCCATGAACCTATGGGGGAATCAAACCCTAACCCTAGAAATTATCAAGAATCACTTGGAAAATACATAGTCATGGAAAAATCAAAAGAAGACATATATTCATGTGTAAGAATATTCATTGAAGTGGACCTGGACAAGGGACTTCTTGAACAAATCTAAGTACACATGGTTCCTAGACTCATGCATAGAAACTTATTATGATCAAATTTCAGTCAAATGCAACTTTCACAACTACGAACACATTGCAAAAGAAACTAGAGCAATCAAGGAATTAACATGATTTTGTTGAAAAAAAAAACATAAAAGGAGGCAAACACTACAATAAAAACAATTGGAAAAGGTTTTAGTAGAAGCACTTCTCTGTGTTCTATTTTTAGTAGAGTTTTCTAGTGGAAATGAGTGAGTAAAGGTCTTAGCTAAGGTTTTCTTCAAGGTGCGTCTCAAACTATCAAGTGCACCTATGCACTATCATAACACACGCACCAATGCATTTACATATCTAAACACACTACAAATAACAATTCAAAAAATTTCCATCCACGCTTGAATTTTATAAAATACAAAGTTAAAAAAAAAATTACCACATAGTATATACAAAACATGTAAACATTCTATGCTTATTATCACATCAAATGAACCAATATGTCATGTTACAAGGCATGTCATTTTGGATTTAAATAAAAAAAGATGGAACTTTGTAGAAGGGACAATTTTAAAAAATTTAGATGGTGGTGCTTACTAAACCTATATATACAATAGTGCATACAATACCATGCACACTATGTTAAGACTAACATTTTTTTTAAATTTGCTTGTCAATGTACCATAGAGATTTAACCACACTAGTACTTAATGTTACAAGGCACATTGTCATAGGGTTAAATTTTAAAATATCAAATCTAGTTCATGTTTTGTAATACAAGGTGTTATCACATAATCTAGCACATGTGCAAAGCCTTCACAAGATGCTTGACTAGTGTAGCATATGGAAGCAATTGCCATTGTCACATAAGCAATTACTTCCCTCGTTCTAATGAAGGATGGAGATCTGATGCAAGGGATGCTTCCCTAGCAACCTCAAGGAATCCTATAGCAATCTAATGGCAAGTCTACGACCCCCTATCTTGGTTGCTTTATTAGTTAGGTCTAAGTCAAGGGCAAGGTCAAGGTGAATTATACAAGACAAGTTGAATATTCCCGTGTGAGGGGTGTTAGTGAGACAATCAATGATATTTATTAAACTAAGAAAACAAATTAAAAGCCCCAAAACACTAGCTATAGAAAAAATGAAAATTGTAAATAAACTTGAATGATGGATCATATACTTGAGCATGTAACAAGTTTATAATAGAAACAACAAATCAGCTCTAAAATTTTCAAGAAAACTATGAAAAATATGCCAAATACTAAGTAAAAGACTTATAGACCATTAGCCAATGATTTTATGAGATAAAGAGAATGAAACTATGTTAATTGATTGCAATATGTCAAACCCTAATGGTTGGAAATGCAATTGTTGCAGCAATGACTGTGTTAGATGATGAATCTAGGTTAAGATGCAAGACATTCAGCTAGAGAATGGTAATAAAGGAAGATGTAAATGCAAAGGTCATAAACCAACACAAAGTGTTGAGAGAGAAGAAGAGCTTAAGCTAGGGTTTTATCACTTGCAACAAAAATACTAGTGTCGTCTTCAATTCTTGGGCATATGGAGTCAATGCAACAACTTAAATGGAGACTAAAAGCAAGAGAAGACTTGATGATCAAAACCCTATGATTATACCATCATAAGCCTAGGCTTAAACTTATAGGAAGTAAACCCTAAATTTTTTACAATAATAAACCCTAGGTATCATCCTACTTCTTCTATGGCATCTAGCGAGAAGGTCAAGTGGAAAGAAGTCAAACCCTAGAGTTTATACAATCATAAACCCTAGATTTCAACTAATAAGGACAAGGTTAGGGGGATATACAATAATAATCCCTAACTTAACCTTATATGCTTCAACAAAATTAAGATGGATAGAATAAGGGAAGGAGATAAACAATTATAATCCTTCCTTAGGGTTTCTAACAAAATTGTTCAAGGACACAAGATAACATGAAACTTACCAACCATTAGATAGAGCATTCACCAAAATATACCAAGAAAAAACACTTAAACTTGGAAAGTGTTAGCACAAGTATTTGTAAAGGGTCACATGTAGTTGTAAAGGTTCATTCATCTTTATAATTTTGAAGTGTTGAGGGAAATTGTGACCCACGGTGCGACCCTTCTGCACAATGCGACCCACGGCACGACACTTCTGCCAATTTTGAGTGACTAACTTAAAACTTGTGTTATGAACAAATGGGAAGGTATTTTTGAAAAATGGAGGAGTTTTTTGTTCATCACATATCAAATAACAAAAACCTCTCTCCGTTTTTCAAAATGTGTTATGGTTAGAGAGATATTAGACACAAAGTGAGACCCTTCTGTGCAGTGCGACCCATGGTGCAACGCTTCTGCAATTTTTGAGTGACTAACTTAAAACTAGGATTGTGAACACATGGGAAGGTATTTTTAAAAACCGGAGGAGGTTCTTGTTCATCACATACCAAATAACAAAAACCTCTCTCAGTGTTTCAAATTTTTTTATGGTTAGAGAGATATTAGACATAGAAGTGGCGTTACCGAATGTGCAAAACTATTTTACAGCGGTGCTACGGAATTTCCTGTAGCGGTCACAGTTTGGATATTCGCCTTGTTGGGAGGTCTCCATCTGTCAAGGAGGATTCGAATGGCTTCTAAAGGATCAGTTAGATGTCAAGGGACACCTATACCTAAGTTTTAGCTCCATCAATGGCTTCATGCAGTGAGGTGGAAACAATTTATTAATGACTTCCAACAAATTCCTGAAAATTAGCAGTTTGTTGGATTTTTGTCTCTTTGATTATTGCCACCTATCTCCAAGGCTTAGAATCCAATGGACGAGATGTGATTCAACCTCCTAAGGATATTTGGATGTTGTTTTCTATTTAAGGATGGAGACAACTCTTGGAGAAAGGTTGGATTCATGAGCCAAGAGAGGCTAGAGAGAGTAGGAGTAGGCAATTTCTCTATGTGTGTTCATTTGTAAGCCTGTGGGCATTTTATGATTGTAAGCATTACTTCTATTGGAGGCTTGTAATATCCCCAAGGACGAGCCTTGTTGTAATCATGTTTATGAATTGTAAATCATGTTTTGTAGGCTGGTGAGTCGAGTATTGATAAGTTGGTGGGCTTATGTGTTTATTAGGCCAGAGAGCCTAAGTGTTAAAGGCCAGGAGCATGTTTTTGTATATGTAATTATGCATAACATTAATAAAGATTAAACATCGCTGCGGGAAAACCGACCACAAAGAAAGAGTGATGGGGAACTAAGCTTCCACAAGGTGGGTAAGGGAAAGGGTGTTGAAAGGTTGGAAAGAGGGGCTAAGCTTAGGGGCTTAAGTCTTTGAGAATAATAATTTATTATTATTCCAAAGTGGTGTGAAAGGTATATTTTTATCCTAAGTTCCTGGAAAAGGGAATGCATACTTGATGGAGTGCATGCAATTTAACCCAATAATTGAGTCGTGATGGGGGTTCATCCTCCATTCTTGTGTCTCTTATCTGAACCATGTTGATTTTTCATCTGATCTCTGCATGCATACCTCACGTAGCTCTGAAACCCGAAACCACAAGACCTCTGTGATCGACCGGTGTATTCCCGTGAATTTCGTCTAGCCTCTACGTTTGGCCTCCATCATTGACCTCTACATAATTTTCTTGTCACACATCCTGAAACTGGTAATCCGTGGGTCGATTTGGGTCTTCTGTGGAACTCAACACCTGGATAATCGCCTGAGCGTGTTGTGTCTTAGCGTCTGGTCATTGCCATTTTCGGGCCTATGCCCATTTTCTATTGTGGTCGTCATCCTTGTGTCAAATGAGTGTTGATGATGTTGCAGTTTCCCTCACCCGGTTGGAATTGAGTTGAAAAGTGTGATGAAGAAGCAAGTTGTCAGGCCCATGGTAGAAGAGGTAGGTATTCAGGCCTGTGAGCATCTCTGTCTAGGTGAGAGAGTTTGTTGGGAAGTGGTTTTCTCCCAGAGAGAGTCCAGCACCAGCTACGGAGCTCTGAGAATTCCTGATTTGGCTTGTTGCTGAGACCCGGAGAGGGAGGTGAAGCACCGATGGATTGTGCTTGTGAAGGTGTATACTCTCGGGTGGAATAGGCATGTGGGGAATGAGAGTCCATGAGTAGTGGGTGTAAGAAGGCTCCTGGAGAGAATCCTTTTGGTTGCTCTATGCAATTTTCTTGTAACCTCAGCCTAGTCTAGGATTCCCTTTCCTTGGGTGGAGCTTAGTCCCAACTCAGGGGTGACCCACTGCTAAGCGCGATGAGAAGCATGGTCTAACGTTGGGAGGTTCATGGAAGGTCTGCATGTAGTTGGTGGAGTTACTACAGTTTCAAAGATAAGTATCATTATGTGTTTAATTTCAATTAAAATGCATGTTTTTGGTGCTTGTAATATTATCATGTATTCCATTGCAATGATATTTAGTGTTAATTCCATTAATTTTGTATGTTAGCAGTAATACTGTGATTACTCTATATTGTTGGTTACATTAAATGAGTTAATTTGATTTAATATGCATGCTATATATAAATTTATGGGAATGTTCTGCGTAGTAGCGTTGTCCGGCAGTGGGGGTGATGGTCGGGGACGTTACAATATGGTATCAGAGCCTAAGGTTTCAACGCTGAGCCTGGATGGGCCGGATAAGTGGTCTTTGGACCTAAGGTTTCAAGTGGAAATGGTGTTCGGATGGAACCAATTTTGAACCTTAGAATGTTTCTGAGTGCCAAGGGGTTACTTGGTCGTGTTATGAAGCTCAAGAGGAGTAGCGGTAGAATACAATCGCAGCCGACGTGGTATTCGACCACAGAGAGAGAGAGAGCTCAACACTTGGGGTGTTGGAGCCGTAGGATCTGTTTTGGAAAATGAGAGTCCTTTATGACCGTCAGTTCCGGAGAAGGTGCAGGAAGGTTATCCAAGAAGCCTTTCGGAGTTCGGCAGTCGGGAGAAGTGGAATGCACTGAGGCATAAACTTCCGAAGGAGATATACACCGTAGATCGTAGGAAAAGAGAATGATTGTTAGATCCGTGTCCAGAAAGGCAAAGGAAAATCACTTCAGAGTATTTCTAGTGTGGAGTGTGACAAACTCCCGTAGTCCCGAAGTAGATCGCAACTGTCTGTTGCGAAGGACACGTGTCAAGAGATCATGTACTTCTGGTGGAAGTACTTCGTGAGGAGGCAAGTGTTGTGAGTTTGAAACTCCCGAATCCCGGAGTGCCGAAATCACTCGTAGCCATTGATCATGAAGGAGGACACGTCGATAGATTGTGAAGGAGGACACGCGTCGGTAGATCATGAACTTCGAGAGAAAACACTCCAGGCAAAAGCGAGCGTAGAGGAGTTGAAACTCCCGAAGTTAGAAGCTCATGTTAGCACTCTGTAATTTGCTCAAGGTTGTGAAGGAAGTCACAGAGGCAACATCAAAACCACTTCGAGTCTTTGATCTAGCCCTCCAAGACTCAGAGAGGGATCTCTCTGT
The DNA here is from genome assembly GCA_009831015.1 of Picea engelmannii. Taxonomy (NCBI): domain Eukaryota; kingdom Viridiplantae; phylum Streptophyta; class Pinopsida; order Pinales; family Pinaceae; genus Picea; species Picea engelmannii. The sequence continues at coordinate 88,554 of ML828597.1, read as the reverse complement.
TTGATATAGATTTGTTTGAAATATGATATTAGGCTAGCTATGCAGAACATGGTTTTGTTTATGGATTTTTGAATTGTTTTGGTTGAGACATAAAAAGGACCATTGGGAAAAATGGAGTCAAGGATGAAAGACAATTAAATGAATAGATAACAAAGACATATGTAGCCAGACAAGATAGTCATATCAGTGGATTCTTATAATTTGTAAGATGGAGAGAGGAAAAGATCAGAGGTCATTTCAAATCTAGAGCAAAGCTTATCTGAATTCTGCATTCAATCTTCAGAAGGAAACATAGACATTGTCGTTAAGCCAGATCAGGGTGTCCTTGACAAATCCTGAGCATACTCTTCTTATAAGAAATGAGAACAGAAAAAACAAAATGAAAAACTAAGGAATTGCAATTTACATCAGAGAAAACTTCACCATAGAAAATGACACAAGAATCTGGAAAATAAAGTCTTTGTATTCATTCTTTACAGTCAATTAAAAAATGTGACCATTTTTCCATTTTTTGGTCATCCCAAGTCCAACCTTGGTTCATCAAAAGTTTGTGGCTTTATAGCCCTTACATCAGATATCTAGATCCTAGAATACTGGATCAAATTTACTTAAAATATAAAGTCAACAACTGACACAAGAAAATAGGAAAGGATCCTATAAAATAGGTCAACTCCTTATCTTTGATGGTCTTCATATTCTTATAATCCTCGACAGCTGCAGGAAACCTTCCAAGGCTGATGGATAAGGCGAAATTGCCATCTTTAGCAAAAGATAGTTTTTTCCCAAAATAAAAAAACCAATTTTAGCTTCTCCTTCTTGCTAGCACCTTGAAAGCTGGAACATAAACCTAAAATTGATGCCCTTATTTATTATCCATCATTACAAACCATCCTCGAGGCATTTGGGTGAGAAAAACTTAGATCTGTGTAAAAATAGTGTCTCTTTGCCCTGTCTATGCTTTCAGTGGCTAGGAGAGGCAAAATTTGAGCCTGTTAGCCACCGAAAGCTCCGCTTTCGGTGGCTAATGAACAATTGAAATGTTTGCCTAAGCCACCGAAAGTTCTATCTTAGTGAAAATTAACAAAATTGTGAAATACCTTTTGTATTAGCTTTAAAACACCTTAGGGTTGATCTTCTGAAGCCTCTGCATCTTGAGCAAGTTCTGGAATGGCAGTAGGATTGTTATCTGTCTCTGGATCATTCAAATGGATGGCTACATTTTCTAGGGTTTCAACCTCAATAACCTGACCTTTTTCTTCAAATGCATAGCTACTCTCCATAGACTGTTATAGTCCTTTACGATCTTCTTCTTCTTTTTCTTTTCTTTAACACTTTCAAGCACCAATCTTTCCAAGGCTGCATTGGTTTTTGTGAAATTCTTTGATAGAGTCTCGTATTGGGTCTTTATCACCTTCTCTAATATTTCCTATTGTGTTATTTTCTCTTTAAGTTTCTTAATCTTCTGAGATTTGGATTGCTTTGACTTGCTAGATGAGGCCTTTGCAATTTGTTGGCCTTGATCCTTCTTTGGTGTAGGTGAGGGAAGATCTTCATACCCTGTTGTAATTGGATTTTCTGCTAGGGTTACTTCTTGCTCTGCTACAACTTGGTCTTCTTCATCCTCAGAGTCTGTATAGGGGAGATTGAGGATCTTCTTTTCCATTGGAGGTTCTTCTGCCTTCTCTGCATCCTTGCTAAAATCCAGTTTCTTCTTAGCTTTTTTAGGCTTAGAATATGGAGAGGACTGATCAACTGCGACTGGAGAGATGGCTCTCCTCTTTCTCTTTCCACTTCTGGGAGTGGAAGAATTCCTTGAAGAAGACCCATTTTTATCCTCTGGCTGTAAATTAGTTTGAAAATCATTCCAAAATAAGAAGTGGCCCCAATCCTTTTTCCTTCTCTGCAATAGCTCAAAAATCAAGAGCTTAATCAAACCATGATGGGATAATTTGTTTGTAACCTTGCTTGGTTTAGCCTTGACCCGATGAGCCATCTTAGTCAAGCTTCTGTGGAGGTAATAAGGTGGGTTCAAGGGGATCCTACCAGTAAAGTGATTCATCAATTTGAAATGATAAATCATTACCCTATTATATCTACCCTCACAGGTTATGTAAACAATAATTGACTTCAACAGGTGCTGCCATTTCTCCTCCAGAAAAGACATAGGAATGTCTTTCTTCCATATCAAACACTTGTGCTCTGGTTTCAAATAAGACCTAAATTCAACCTCCTTTGTAACAGTGGTCTTGAACCACTTTTTTCCAGTCCTTTGCAGCTCTGTCACCTATGCTATGTGAGTTTCATCCACCAGGAACTCATCTTTGCCAATGACTGCCTTTCTGCCATCAAATGTGAGAAAAATCTTATGCCACCTACTGATGAGAGCTCTGCACTTTTTTACAAAATTCGTAACAACCTGCATCCTTGAAGAGCTGACACACCTCTGGGTGTGATTCTAGGGAACCAATATCAACAAGCTCCTTCCTCAACGCTGGTCCTCCTCTCTTCATTTGCTGGAATTCTCTTGTACCTGCAAATTGAAAAATTCAGGCTTGGGAGGAGATAGACACAACACAGAATCAAGGAGGTTTGTGCTCAGCTATGACAGAGGCGAGAAATGGGGAAATGTGATTAAGGCAAGCCCTGATTTCGAAGGATGTGAGAGGGTAATTAGGATTTGAAATGATAATGATTATTCGATAAACCTTGAAGGATAGGAAGTACAAAGACCATGTGATTTCGTGAAACTTAGAGTTGAAATGATCAAGTCAGGATACGCTGAAATCAGATCCCAATTCCTAGGACATGTGTAAGATCCGGAGGGTTTAGGGTTAGATAGATCAAGTCATAATCATAATAACTCGTAAAACACCTCTTACCAAGTCATACTCGACAAATCCTCTGTCTTTTCGACGGTTAACTACAATCATAACATTTCACTAAGACGAGCTGACCGTTTCAAATCTCCCTGCGATTTCGGTGGCTAGGAGAGCCCCGAGTTTCGTGTTTAAGCCGCCAAAAGCTAGGGATTTTGGTGGCTTAGAAGCCCTTTTGAAAAGGCACTTAGCCACTGAAACTTGTATTTTGAGTTTTTTGAAATAAAAACTAAATCAAATGTTTTCCAAAGTTTATTACAAGCTTAAAACTATTTAAAATGAGCCTTAAAAAATTAGAAATGTTCTTTCTAATAACAACCTAACACCTAATCAAATGAAATTGACTAATTTATTTGCGGAGATAATAGGCCAACAAACCAGGAATTTCATCACGAAACCCACAAATAAATTTTGAATCATCAGATCTCCTATCGTTATAGGTCACTAACATAGGACCCAATTGGGGATGACAACTCTTGAGGAGGTGTCAAGAATCTTAGATCTCTAGATTTCGTAAATCAGTGCCTTATCCTTTGGACTGATCCCTCAACCTGTACCTTGATCTATCCTTCACCTTGGTGACTGGAAATTGGCTAATTATCCATTCTGACCTTGACTGGGTCTTTGAAGTTAAACAAAAAACAAAATAAACCATATACTTGCCCGGCAAGTTTATTTGCATACGGTAAATCTGATAAAAAATGTTGATCTGATGATCTTATTTATATACATACATCCTATTCTAACCCGAGGATGCTTGATCTTAATCGATATGAAATATCCAGTATAACCAGTCAAAAATTGGATCTGAAACCTAGGCTCTTTTACTGATTTTCCCCAAACTCAGATGTAGATCTGGTAATGATATGTGATGAGGATTTCTATCCTGATATCCTTTACATGAAACTTGATCAATCTGAAAAACCACTAAACTATTGAAAATGTATTATGGTCTTTCCATGAAAAATTTCTCCATATAGATATCTATAGGGTCCAAATAGACCTGAGTTGTTCCTTGGCATTTGGAATCAGTCCATTCCATCTCCTGACCTTGTGTTGCTTGTGAGGTCTCCAAGTCTTCAAACATCTGAAGATGTGTTTGTATTTCGTCTGATGGGTTTTGCACTGATATTTCTGTTGAACCAGATAGTGGGGTAGACTGTCTGATCATATCCATATCATAACAATTTTTTAATTCATTAGGATTAAATGAAACCAGATTTTGAAAACACACAACATCCTGAATATCAACTATAGGGTCATAAAATGCTTCAGATAATGGTGCCATTGGTCCTACTGGTACTTCATGGTTTACACTGTGACTTTCAACTAGAAACTGACCAAGATTCCCTCTCAAAATTTGAAATGAATTAAAGCAAAGAGGCAGTGAAACACAATGGATCATCTCATTGCCTGTTTCAAGCTTCATGATTTCATCTGAGGTTTGACCTTCAAAAAGGCTCAAGGGCTGCACCTCTAGATCAACTTTTGTATCTCCCCTATTTTCCTCAACCGATACATTAGAACATTCCTAATTCTTTCTATTCACGACTTGTTTGTAATGTTCCCTTAGTAGTGAGGCAAAACACAGGGGCAGACATTCTGCATTTCCTGGGAAATTTTTTGCATCCTTCTCCTTGCAATCTTGTTGGGTATGCAGAATTTCATTGTCATATGTGCAGTGTGATAATTGGGCTTCTTCTTCCCATGAAGATAATGTTGTCCGCTTTAAACAATCATCTTCGATCACAACCATATAGTCACCATTCTGAAGATCATATCTGAGTATATTGTCTATGTAGGGGAGGTCATCAAACATGCACATCATCTCCGAAGATTTTTCCACCACCATCTGATTTTGAACTTCCTCTCTGACAGTATTGTTAATTGCGTACATGAAGAAATCCTTTGGTGGTTTAGGATACTGAGGTTGGGATGCTAAGTTCTTGGGGACATTTATTCTTGTTCTTTCCATAGTCAAAGGTACATGAGGCCTTTGAAAAAAAAATTCCTCTTTCCTGCTAATCTTATGCAATATTCCGTCCATGGTGCTGGCCAGAATGTCCAGTTTATGTTCTAAAGATTTCAGCCGATCCTTTTCTTTGTTCTTTCTCAATGCTTCTAGATTTGCCTTCCTGTTCAACATGTTAACTTCCACATCGAAGACATTTTTCATTTCTTCTAGGGTTGTTGTATCTCTTTCTTTTAACTGGAATGTCATTTCTGGATCAAAGGCAATCGAGTAATGCAATTTAGCTAAACCAGGAGGTGGCCTCACATCCATAGGTATAGAATGATACACCTTGTTGAACCTGGTTGAGAATTTTTGTACAGTCTCTCCTGGCTTTCTTTTCAAGTGGTCATACTCTTCTAGGATGAGGAAAACCTTTCTCACGATCACCCACCTATCTAAGAAAACTTGCATGAACTGATGAAAATTATTGATGCTTGCAGCTAGAAGGTTCTTAAACCAATATTTAACTTTACCTAGCAATGATAGAAAAAAAATTCTGATGCAGACATCATCATCTTCTACCTCAAACAGATCAAGAAAATCCTCAAGATTTTGAATATGCTTTTCAACAGTGATCTTCACATTTTCTCCATCAAACCTGGGCAAATTATTGATGTAATTGATAGGGAGGTCATGGAGAAAAGGAGGCAAATGTAGACGCTTGTATCTGTCTGGGATTTTTGCAGGTATAAGAGGTGAAACAAGAGGCTTACAACCATCCGAAGGTTTAGCAAGAGTAGGAGATAAAGCAGGAGGCTTATGTCTCACTAGGATTTCTACAGGTGCATCAGTATGTACATGATCTATAATTTGGGGCTTGGTCTCTTGAGGCTCATCAATTAGCAGGTGGTCAATGCAATCTTCAACAATGTACTTTTGATCAGGCTTAGAATAATATAGAACATAATTACATATAAAACCAAAGATGTCTTGAATGCAATTTGGACTTGAATACCTTCTCTTTCTAGGCTGCTTGGTCATGCTTCAGGTTCTTCCTCCAATGGAGTCTTCGAATTGGAACTGATTTGGAGATTGGAGTCGCCAGGTGAATGATCTCAGCCTTCTTGTGTCTGCTCACTGTCCACCATCAGTGATCAGATCTGGAACTTGAAGTGCACTACTGGAGAAAGTTCCCCACTATGGTCGCCATTCTATTAGCACTCTGTAATTTGCCCAAGGCTGTGGAGGCAGTCATAGAGGAAACATCAAAACCGCCTCGAGTCTTGGATCTATCCCTCCAAGAATCAGAGAGGGATCTCTCTGTTTGATATAGATTTGTTTGAAATAGGATATTAGGCTAGCTATGCAGAACATGGTTTTGTTTATGGATTTTTGAATTGTTTTGGTTGAGACATAAAAAGGACCATTGGGCAAAATGGAGTCAAAGATGAAAAACAATTAAATGAAAAGATAACAAAGACATATGTTTATAGGCAAGATAGTCACATCAGTGGATTCTTATAATTTGTAAGAAGGAGAGAGGAAAAGATCAGAGGTCATTTCAAATGCAGAGTAGAGCTTATCCGAATTCTGCATTCAATCTTCAGAAGAAAACATAGACATTATCTTTAAGCCAAATCAGGGTGTCTATGAAAAATACTAAGCATACTCTTCTTATAAGCAATGAGAACAGAAAAAACAAAATGAAAAACTAAGAAATTACAGTTTACATCAGAGAAAACTTCACCACAGAAAATGACACAAGAATCTGGAAAATAAAGTCTTTGTATTCATTCATTACAGTCAATTAAAGCATGTGAGCATTTTTACATTTTTTGGTCATCCCAAGTCCAACCTTGGTTCATCAAAAGTTTGTGGCTTTATAGCCCTTACATCAGATATCCAGATCCTAGAATACTGGATCAAATTTACTTAAAATATAAAGTCAACAACTGACACAAGAAAATAGGAAAGGATCCTATAAAATAGGTCAACTCCTTATCTTTGATGGTCTTCATATCCTTATAATATTCGACAGCTGCAAGAAACCTTCCAAGTCTGATGGAAAAGGAAAAATTGCCATCTTTAGCAAAAGACAGTTTTTTTCCCAAAAATAGAAAACCAATTTTATCTTCTCCTTCTTGCTAGCACCTTGAAAGATGGAACAAAAACCTAAAATTGATGACCTTATTTATTATCCATCATTACAAGCCATCCTTGAGGCATTTGGGTGAGAAAAACTTGGATCTGTGCAAAAATAGTGTCTCTCTACCCTGTTTGTGCTTTCGATGGCTAAGAGAGGAAAAATCTGAGCTTGTTAGCCACCGAAAGCTCCACTTTCAGTGGCTAATGAATAGTTGAAATGTTCACTTAAACCACTGAAAGTTCTGTCTTAGTGAAAATTAACAAAATTGCGAAGTACCTTTTGTCTTAGCTTTAAAACACCTTAGGGTTGATCTTCTGAAGCTGCTGCATCTTGAGTAGGTTCTGGAATGGCTATAGGATTGTTAGTTGTCTTTGGATCATTCAAATGGATGGATGCATTTGCTAGGGTTTCAATATCAACATGTGCTTGAGGTTGAGGTCTTGAAGGCATGGCTTGCAACCTCAATAACCTGACCTTTTTCTTCAAATGCATATCTACTCTCCATAGACTGTTATAGTCCTTTACGATCTTCTTCTTCTTTTTCTTTTCTTTTCTTTAACACTTTCAAGTGCCAATCTTTCCAAGGCTGCATTGGTTTCTGTGAAATTATTTGATAGAGTCTCGATTGGGTCTTTATCACCTTCTCTAATACTTCCTACTGTGCTATTTTCTCTTTAAGTTTCTTAATCTTCTGAGATCTGGATTGCTTTGAATTGCTAGATGAGGCCTTTGCAATTTGTTGGCCTTGATCCTCCTTTGGTGTAGGTGAGGAAAGATCTTCATACCCTGCTGTAACTGGACCTTCTGCTAGGGCTACTTCTTTCTTTGTTGCAACCTAGTCTTCCTCATCCTCACAGTCTGTATAGGGGAGATTGGGGATCTTCTTGTTCACTGGAGGTTCTTCTTCCTTCTCTGCATCCTTGCTAAAATCCAGTTTCTTCTTTTCTTTTTTAGGCTTAGAATATGGAGAGGACTGATCAAATGCGACTGGAGAGATGGCTCTCCTCTTTCTCTTTCCACTTCTCGGAGTGGAAGACTTCCTTGAAGAAGACCACTTTTTATCCTCTGGCTGTAAATCAGTCTGAAACTCATTCCAAAATAAGAAGTGGCCCCAATCCTTATTCCTTCTCTGCAATAGCTCACAAATCAAGAACTTAATCAAACCATGATGGGATAATCTGCCTGCAACCTTGCTTGGTTTGGCCTTGACCTGATGAGCCATCTTAGTCAAGATTTTGTGGAGGTAATAAGGAAGGTTCAAGGGGCTCCTGCCAGTAAAGTGATTCATCAATTTGAAATGATAAATCATTAGCCTATTATATCTACCCTCACAGGTTATGTAAACAAGAATTGACTTCAGCAGGTGCTGCCATTTCTCCTCCATAAAAGACATAGGAATGTCTTTCTTCCATATCAAACACTTGTTCTCTAGTTTCAAATAAGACCTAAATTCAACCTCCTTTGTAACAGTGGTCTTGAACTAGTTTTCTCCAGTCCGTGGTAGCTTTGGCACCTCTGCTATGAGAGTTTCATCCACTAGGGACTCATCTTTGCCAATGACTACCTTTCTGCCATCAAATGTGAGAGAAAAAGCTTCTGCCACCTGCTGATGAGAGCTCTGCACTTTTTTACAAAATTTGTAACAACCTGCATCCTTGAAGAGCTGACACACCTCTGGGTGTGATTCCAGGTAACCAATATCATCAAGCTCCTTCCTCAATGTTGGTCCTCCTCTCTTCATTTGATGGAATGCTCCTGTACCTGCAAATTGAAAAATTCGTGCTTGGGAGGAGGTAGACATAGTACAGAATCATGGAGGTTTTTGCTCAGCTATGACAGAGGTGAGAAATGGGGAAATGCGATTAAGGAGAGCCCTGATTTTGAGAGATGTGGGAGGGTAATCAGTATTTGAAATGATAATGATTATTCAATAAACCTTGAAGGATAGGAAGTACAAAGACCATGTGATTTCGTGAAACTTAGAGTTGAAATGATCAAGTCAGGATACACTGAGATCATATCCTAATTCCTAGGACAGGTGTAATATCCGGAGGATTTAGGGTTAGATAGATCAAATCATAATCATAATAACTCGTAAAACACCTCTTACCAAGTCATACTCGACAACTCCTCTGTCCTTTTGATGACTAACTACAATCATAACATTTCACTAAGACGAGCTGACCGTTTCAAATATCCCTGCGATTTTGGTGGCTAGGAGAGCCCCGAGTTTCGCATTTAAGCCGTCAAAAGCTAGGGCTTTCGGTGGCTTAGAATCCCTTTTGAAAAGGCACTTAGCCACTGAAACTTGTATTTTGAGTTTTTTGAAATAAAAACTAAATCAAATGTTTTCCAAAGTTTATTACAAGCTTAAAACTCTTTAAAATGAGCCTTAAAATATTTAGAAATGTTCTTTCTAATAACAACCTAACACTTAATCAAATGAAATTGACTAATTTATTTGAGGAGATAATAGGCCAACAAACCAGGAATTTCATCACGAAACCCACAAATAAATTTTGAATCATCAAATCTCCTATCGTTATAGGGCGCTAGCAGCTCCGAAGTCCCGAAGTCTCAGAAATCAGACACCTGAGGTTCCATAGTGAGTGTCAGTTGTTGGATGTTGGGTAGACGTGGACTATTGATCCAATCTACTTCGTGAGTTCAGTAACTCGGAACTCCGAGAGATTGTTGTGATGTGCTTTAAAAATTTCCGAGGTCGAAGGCCCGAGTAAGCGCTTATTGATCTAGCTCTTGGTCACGACCCATGGTCGCGTGGGTTGGGGCACAGAGAGAAAGGGGCTAGTGCCCAAAAACTTAGCAGAGAAGAGCTCTGAAAGAAGAAATCTGTGGGGATTCTTGATTGAACGAGAATCACAGAGAATGAAAACTGAACGTTTTCTTGAATAAGATTTGTTTATGAATGTTGTGGGATTTTTTAAGGATTGATGGCCTGACAAATTCTGGTTGTATGCACATTGTGTTTGCATAAGTTTAACGAGTGCCAGAACCAAATAGAGTTGACACTAAGTGCAAATAAATGGAGGAGACACATAATGCTTCCAGTTCAGAGAACGAAGCTAAAGGGATGGATGTTCATTTGGGAGTTGAACGGTCGAACTCCAATGGGCATGGAGAAGTGACGGATAAGGAAGGGCATATGATGAAAATCATTGAAATATTGCAGAAAGATGCCCAAACTCACCGAGCAGATAGTAGAAAGCTCATGAAATCTAAGGAACAATAGGGATAATTCAACTTAAATTTGATGAAGAGTCTGGAGAGAATAGAAAAGAAGTTGGACAAGGAGAGAGACTCGAGCAAAACAGGGAGTCACCAAACTTCTGAGGGAAGAAGATCAAGGAGTGTTGGCAGACACCATCATCACTCCCAAGGTCGCTCCAAGAGGAGGGCACACAGTAGTTCAAGCCCATCTCCTACCAGAAAGCACAAGATATGTGGAGTGGATGAACTGAAGGGAGAAATGAACAAGATTAAGCCTCCTACGTTTGATGGAGAACATAAGAAGGAGGAAGATGTTGAAACATGGTTGCTTGGCATGAGGAAATATTTCCAATTATAGACTTATTCCTCTCATGCAGAAGGAAGAATTGTAATGTATCAACTGAAAGGAAAAACATCCATGTGGTGGGATCAACTTGTGCAGGTGCAACACATTAGAGAGAAAGATATCACTTGGAAATAATTCAAGAGGTATTTCGAGAAGAAATACTTGACTAAGAGATACTACGATAGAAAGGTGAAAGAGTTCTTTGAACTCAAGCTGGGAAACATGACCATTGATGAATACAAACAAAGATTTTTGGAATTGTTGAAGTATGTCTCATTCATCAAAGATGATACTGTCAAGATCCAGAGGTATCTAAGTGGGTTGCCACCTTCCATTGGTGACGAGATTCAGTATGATGATCCTAAGACTATGGAAGAAACTATAAGAAGAGAAAAATGATTATGTGAACAGCAAAGAGAGAAGTCTACCTTCCGGAAGGCTTGGGAAGACAAGAAGAAATTCCATATGGATCAAAGGAAGAAGGGAACTAAGCCACCCTTTTCCAGAAATAGTCCTCAAGGACAACCATCGTTTAGAGAGCCGAGAATGGCTGACATAGGGGAACAAAGGTCAAGGAAAACGCCCATTCAGTGTTGGGACTATCAGGGGAACCACAAGTACAAATATTGTCCCTATAAAAATGGCAAAGTGAGAGCCCTCCATAATGTTCAGCAAGATGAAACAGTGGAGGACATGGGAAGTAGAATGACAAGGATCTACGTATCCCTAAACAACATGCAAGTTGAATATCAGTCGCACATGATTGAAGTCAAAGGTATGATCAACAACCATGCCTTTACTATTTTAATTGATTCATGGGCTAGCCATAGTTATATAGATCCTAGAGTGGTGGAAAGTTTGCAATTGTCGAGAAGCAAACATGAAAAGTCTTGGTTAGTGTAGTTGGCTATAGGAACCAAGAGAAAAGTCACTGAGTTAGTTAAGTCATGTCCGGTGGACATGAATGGACTAAGCACAAAGGTTGAATTGAACATTCTTCCTTTAGGTTCTTATGACTGTCTAGTTGGGATGGAATAGTTGGAACAACACCATGCCATCCTGGACTGTCGTAACAAGGCATTCACTTGCCTGGATGAGGAAGGAAAGCGGAAAACAGTCCAAGGAATTCCCGGAGTTGTTGCTATCAGAGAAATCTCAACAATGCAGCTGAAGAAGTGCTACAGAAAAGGCTGTCAATTATTTGCAGCCCATGTGGAGGAAGCATCTAAGGATGAGGTCTCAAAGATTGGAGATCATCCAGTATTAAAGGAGTTTGAAGATGTATTTCAGGAGGTACCCGGACTACCCCCAAAGAGAGATATTGACTTCTCTGTAAACTTGATTCCTGGAGCAGCTCCAGTGTCGAAAGCTCCTTACAGAATGAGTACGTCGAAGCTGAAAGAACTGCAATTGCAACTTGAGGAGCTCTCGAGGAACGAGTATATATGCCCAAGAGTGTCACCTTGGGGTGCCTCGGTCTTGTTCGTGAAGAAGAAGGATGGGATGCTGAGATTGTGTATCGATTTCAGACAATTGAACAAAGTAACTATTAAGAACAAATATCGTCTGTCGAGGATTGATGACCTCTTCAATTAGTTGAAGGATGTGAAGATATTTTCGAAGATAGACCTCAGGTCGGGATATCACCAGGTAAGGATAAAGGATGAAGACATCAGCAAGACCTCCTTTAGAACAAGGTATGGTCATTACGGGTTCACAGTGGTGTCGTTTGGGCTATCAAACACACCCGTTGTTTTTATGTGCCTAATGAATGGTGTATTCAGGGACTATCTAGACAAGTTTGTCATAGTCTTCCTGGATGGAATTCTGGTGTATTCCAAGTTGGAGGAAGAGCATGAGCAACATCTGAGGATGGTGTTGCAGGTGCTAACAGAGCACCAACTGTATGCCAAGTTGAGAAAGTGCTTGTTTTATCAGGAGCAGATCCATTACTTGGGGCATATTATTTTGAATGATGGGATAGTTGTAGATCCTAAGAAGATTGAGGCCATTAGAGAATGGTCAACGCAAAAGAACATGATGGAATTCATATTTGTTATGGGTCTAGATGGTTATTACAGAAGGTTTATCACAGGGTTCTCGAGGATAGCTCATCCTATCACTTCCATGCAAAGGAAGGAGAAGAAGTTTCAGTGGACAGAGGAATGTGAGAAAATCTTCCAGCAATTGAAGCAACTTTTAACCAGTGCTCCAATCCCGAGGATTGTAGATCCGAATGAATATTTCATGGTGTGCACAGAGGCATGCAAATAAGGATTGGGAGGAGTCCTCAGTCAAAATGGATTCGTAATATGTTATGAATCTAGGAAGTTGAAAAAGCACGAAAAGAACTATGCAACTCATGATTTGGAGTTGGCAGCCATAGTACATGCTCTAAAGAAATGGAGGCATTACCTCATGGGAAGGAGTTTCGAACTGAGGACAGACCATAACATTTTGAAGTATTTGTTTGATCAGTCAACTTTGAACGCTAGACAAAGTAGGTGGTTGGAGTTTATCTATGAGTACGATTTTGATATCAAGCATATCAAAGGGAAGGAGAATAAAGTGGCTGATGCACTCAATAGGACAGTGCATGAATTGCATGCTACGACCATTAGCATGTACCGAACTTATATTAAAGGAATAATTTTGGAGGCTGCAAATGCAAATTTGCAATACAAGGATTTGGTAGCGAAGATAAAACAAGGTAAGATGCTGCAAGGAGTGGAAAATTATCAATTGGAAACTGACGAAACACTTTTGTACAAGAACAAAATTTATGTACCTAACAACTAGGAATTGAAACTTATGATTTTGAAAGAAATGCATAACGTACCTTATGCAGGGCACCCTAGATATCAGAAAATTGTGGTAGCAGTCAAGAGCCATTACTTTTGGCCATGTATGAAGAAAGGCATTGTTGAATACATCGTCAGATGTATGGAGTGCCAGAAGGTTAAAGCTGAGCACAGACACCCAACATGGTTGTTGCAACCTTTACCCATTCCTGAGTGGAAGTGGGAGGTAGTGAAAATGGATTTCATCACAGGATTGTCCAAAACAAGCAAGCATCATGACTCAATCATGGTGGTGGTGGACAAGATTATGAAAGATTCCCATTCCATTCCATTAAAGACTACTCACAAGGAAACAAATGTTTTCGACATCTTTATGAAGGAAGTGGCACGATTGCACAGAATTCCCAAGACAATTATCTTTGACAGAGACCCGAAATTTGCCTCAAATTTTTTGGAAAGGGTTATTCAAAGGATTTGGAACGAATCCGAACTTTAGCACAACCTATCATCATGAGTCAGATGGGCAGACAGAGAAGGTGAATCGAGTAATAGAAGACATAGTGAGGATGTATGTGATGGATAAACCATCGAAATGGGAACACTACCTACATTTGGTAGAATTCGCCTACAACAATGGGTACCAAGCATCATTGAAGATGAGCCCATTTGAAGCACTTTATGGAAGAAAGTGAAATACTCCAGTAAGTTGGGATAACCCAGGTGATAGAGTAGTAGTTGGGCCAGAGTTGCTCAAGGAAATTGAAGAACAAATGCTAAAAATTAAGCAGAATTTGAAAGCTGCCCAAGACAAGCATAAAAATTATGTTGATAAGAACAAAACCCACAGAGAGTTTAAAGTGGACGACCATGTTTTCCTGAAATTGAAATCCAATAAAAGTTCCCTAAAGCTGGGAAACTACACCAAGTTGGCAGCCAGATTTTGTGGGCAATTTGAAATCTTAGAAATGATTGGGCCAGTTGCATATATGCTTGCATTACCTACATCCATGACTGTACATAATGTGTTTCATGTTTCATTGCTTAAGAAATATATACCTAATGCTAATCATGTAATTGATTGGAATGTGATTCAGGTGGAGCAAGAAGGTGTCATGCAAGTGCATCTTGTGCGCATATTGGACCAGAAAAGAAAACAGCTCTGGAATCGAGCCATAGGGCTTGTAAAGGCCCAGTGGACTTGGTACGGTCCCGAGAACGCGACTTGGGAACATGAAGATGCCATGCGGGCAGAATATCTGCATCTTTTTGAAGATTTTTAAACTCTTGTTGATGTTGTGTAAAAGTTGCATTGAGGACAGTGCAAAAATAAGGGGAGGGGATTGTAATATCCCCAAGGACAAGCCTTGTTGTAATCATGTTTATGAATTGTAAATCATGTTTTGTAGGTTGGTGAGACGAGTACTGATAAGTTGGTGGGCTTATGTGTTTATTAGGCCGGAGAGCCTAAGTGTTAAAGGCCAGGAGTTTGTTTTTGTATATGTAATTATGCAGAACATTAATAAAGATTAAACATCACTGCGGTTAGACCGACCACGAAGAAAGAGTGATGGGGGACTAAGCTTCCACAATGTGGGTAAGGGAAAGGGGGCTGAAAGGTTGGAAAGAGGGGCTAAGCGTAGGGGCTTAAGTCCTTGAGAATAATAATTTATTATTATTCCAAAGTGGTGTGAAAGGTATATTTTTATTTTAAGTTCCTGGAAAAGGGAACGCATACTTGATGGAGTGCATGCAACTTCATGGGTGACGTGTGTCGGCTCAGGCACATGCAATTTAACCCAAGAATTGAGCCGTGATGAGGGTTCGTCCTCCATTCTTGCGTTTGTTTTTTGAACAATGTTGCTTTTGTGTATGATCTCTACATGCATACCTCACGCAACTCTGAAACCCGAAACCATGATACCTCTGTGACCGACCAATGTATTCCTGTGAATTCCTTCTGGTCTCTACGTTTGTCCTCCATCATCGACCTCTGCATAATTTTATTTTCACGCATCCTGAAACCAGTAATCCATGGGCTGATCTGTGTCTTATGTGGAACCCAACACCTGAGTGTGTTGTGTATTAGCGTCTGGTCATTGCCATTTTCGGGCCTATGCCCATTTTCTGTTGTGGTTGTCATCCTTGTGTCAACTGAGTGTTGATGTCATTATGGTTTCCCTCACCTGGTTGGAATTGATTCGAAGAGTGTGCTGAAGAAGTAGGTTTTCAGGCTCATGGTAGAAGAGGTAGGTTGTCAGGCCTGTGATCAGCTCTCTCCAGGTGAGAGAGTTTGTTGGGAAGTGGTTTTATCCCAGAGAGAGTCCAGCACTAGCTACGGAGCTCTGAGAATTCTTGATTCAACCTGTTGCCGAGACCTAGAGAGGGAGGTGAAGCACCAAGGGACTATGCTTGTGAAGGTGTATACTCTCGGGTGGAACAGGCATGTGGGGAATGAGAGTCCGTGAGTAGTGGGCGTAAGAAGACTCCTGGAGAGAATCCTTCTGTTTTCTCTGTGCAGTTTTCATGTAACCTCATCCTAGTCTAGGATTCCCTTGCCTTGGGTGGAACTTATTCCCAGCTTGGGGGTGACCCACTGCTGAGCGTGATGAGCAGCGTGGTCTAAGGCTTGGAGGTTCGTGGAAGGTCTACACGTAGTTGGTGGAGTTACTACAATTTCAAAGATAAGTATCATTATGTGTTTAATTTTAATTAAAATGCATGTCTGTGATGCTTGTAATATTATCATGTATTCCGTTGCAATGATATTTACTATTAATTCCATTAATTCTGTATGTTAGCAGTAATACTGTGATTACTCTGTATTGTTGGTTAAATTTCATTAAATGAGTTAATTTGATTTAATATGCATGTTATATATAAATTTATGGGAATGTTCTACGTAGTAGCGTTTCCCGACAGTGGGGGTGATGGTCAGGGACGTTACAAGACTCATGAGAGTTGTGATTTCAGATTGTTATTCTTTTGTTTATATATCTTCTTATTTGAATATATTGCATATTTGAGGATCAAAGGCTGCCAATGATTTATGGATCCTTAAGCAGCAGAGGATCTGTTGTATTTTTCCCATCATTCATTGTTTATATTCAAGTATTTGTTGATTCATTAAATTGAGAGGATCTCTGTTTAGTGAACATTCTATCTCATGTTTTCCTTCTTCATTCTTCCGCCTATCAGCATATAATCTTGTTTTTTTTAGAGCAGCTTTAGTGCCTTCGATGAGTAGAATGTTTGTGACTCCATTGCCCATTGGTGTAGCCTACTGATCTGCAGTTTTCTTCCCTCTCCCTTTCTTTCTCCATCTTTCTTATCTACCTATTCAAAACCAAAATTATCTTTTACATTCTGATGGGTGTTGATCTTACACTTTAGCAGTCAAAGTGTGAATTTCAATGCTAACATAAAGAACCATTACTATATCAATTCGCTATGAATGAGGACACCCTAGTTTCATGAATCATCCAACAAAATAAGAAAATCATCCACAAGACTAGTCTCCAAGAGGTGCGCACAAGTACTCCATAATGAAAAAGAATAGAAGAGAGTTATAGAAGTGACTCTCCACATGTGTGAGTTATGATTCAATAATAAGGTAGCGCTAGCCTTCTTGCATGAGGCAACCCTAGTGCTATAAACCCTCAAAGCTCTTAAAAACATAAAATATCCATGATACAAGTTGGATAGGTCATGGTCAGCCCCCAAAATAACCTTAAACATAACTAAAACATGCAAATACACCAAAAGTTCCCCTAAAAAGTGACAAATGTGAGTGTAGGATGCCACAATCAATGTGAAATCATGCTCCATAAGGGTGTAAGGGCCTCCAAAGGCCACATATCATCACCAAAAGGTGAAAATCATGGTGAAAAGTCAGACCTCTTCATCAAAGGTCACATCTCATCATCAAAGGATCCCAACTCATCATCAAATCAGATGCCTTAATGGTAGGTCGGCTCCACCATCATAAAATCACCATAGGACATGATGTCATCATCAATACGCTCAGTGTCCAAGGTGAAAGAAGGGTCCATCATCTATCCAAGGGATGCCCAATCATCTCCAAGTGCAATGTCCTCAAATCAAAGCCCGACATGCTTCGGGGTGCACTATCCAAGGTGTGGGCTTCCCACCCATCTAACAAACCATCTAACCATATCTGCAATATCTAAGCTCATATGTTCGATATCCAAATCCCAAGAGGTGTGGAAAGGTGCCTCAGGGCATGCCAAGTCATCGAAGGACCCAATGCTCTGTGTCAAGGGTGCAATGTCCTCTGAAAAGTGCATAACGTCCTAGGTACAAACATGAAAACGTCCTCCAAAGGACCGTTTCAAGAGTGTATCATGACCAATAAAGGCTCACAAAATTAGGTAAAACAAACAACTACAAGATACCATAGCCAATAGAATCATACAAAATATGCCACCACTTAATACAAAATCCACAGAAGCAATCCACATTATATATATTCTTCAAACTTCACATTAACTCAAGACTTTATGCAATTTTCCAATTTAAGTATGGGAGGACTATTAAAAGACCCTATTAGGTGTGCCAACACCCAGGTAGAGGGATATTACCCAAGAAAACCCATCAAAGTGTAAGTATGGTGAATGATATGGCATGGGATTACTTCATGGTGATGGAGTCATTTACATGCAAGGTATCGTGATCTACCCATCTCCATGAGCACTTTTGTAGAGGGAGCGCTTGTTGCTTGAGATACTCTTTCCTTGACAATATTTTTATTCCAAACCCCTTTATTGTATTTTGATATTCTTTTATTTCTTTTGCAAGTCCCCTTTTTAGGTTTCAAGCATTCATTATTTTTCTTATTGGGATTAAGTCCTTTTAATTTATATGCATTAATTGCATTAGGACTAGGGGGTGATCGCCTCAGAGTGAGGGGGTAGATCTCAAGGTGACCTTTGGCTTTTGACTTGATCATTTATTATCCCATCACTTCTTCTTTCTTTTATAATATGATTTCTTTTTATTATTCATTTTTCTAGCAATTACATCAACCTCGACATTCCAACCCTTCTTCTCATGGGAGAATGAACCACGATTATTGTACATGTAACAACCATTACCCGAAGATTAGTAGACTACAAAAGGACTTGGAATGAAAAATTTTAAGTATGAAAGGGAGTGGTATGTTATCCCTATCAAAGATTCCTAGTAGTACCCTTATTCCCCAAGAATGACAACATTGAACTAGGACACAAATGATGGCCACCAAGGTGAAACAAGGAAAAAAACATAACTTCCAAGCTCATGATCTGTTATCTGAATTCAACCCATTATCCTCACCTAAATTCCTAATGCATTAAATATGACACTTATATGAAACAATGACTAGTGTACTTCATGTGTGTTGGACCACCATGATCGGAATAACTATGTTGATCAAGTGCAATGCAATGAGCTAGATGAGGGGGGAGGCATATGAAGGGATGATGTTTGTGGAGAATACTAATCAACATCATCATTATTGGGATCGGTGTCTTCATTGTGGGCTATGAGACATGATCTCGTCAAGTTACCCCTAGGTGAGAAAGGGGGTAACATCTGGCTCCAACATGGGAACATGTGTTCACTATAGAGTGCATGAGAACCTCATCGTCGCTAGTACTCCAAGACCTGTAACCAACATCACTCTAAAGTTCTTGCTACATTCTAACATAAAATCATTAGCAACAAATGACAGGGGTATGTTATCCACCCTTGTTTATGAAAAATATAAAACCAATGCGAGAAGGAAAAAAAATTATATTTTCATTAACATGTATATGTTAAGTTAACATGGATTCATGAATAAATAAATAAATAACATGAATAAAAGAAAATAAGCAATCAAATGCAGGCACACAACATGACCTAATACTAACCTATTCTACTCTATGCCTAAGAAGTCAGGTTCCTTCCGCATAATAAGGCTTGAGAAAGGGTCCATTAATGGGTAATGGTAGTCTCCTTCCCTTAGGTGTGGATAAGTAAAAGGAACTAGGTTCAAACTTCTTCTTGATCTTGTAAGGGTCATACGATAGACAATCAAATTCCTTGTGTATATTTGGCCTTCCCTTTCTCTTTTTCCACATAAGCACTAAGCTTCATGTCTAAAATATTTCGTCCTTACTTTAGGATCAACTATTCCTTTATCATATTGAGTATTTTTTGCTTTATCTAAAGTAGGAGGATGTGACTTCATCAAAGCAACATTATTTTGATCATCTTCACACAAAGGTAAGGTTCCATCATTACCTTGATTCAAAATTATAAGAGACCCCAAATCCATCTTATTTTTATACTTCATGAGTTGTTCATTATAATCTTCTCCTTTTGGAAATACTATGTCATCAACATCATAAATACTATCTTCTTGTGCAAAAGGAATAATATCTAAGCCTTGAGAAATATCAGGATCAAGATGAAGATCCATAGGTTCTTCACAAAATCTATCATAATGGCCCTTTTCATGTGTCTTCAAGGGTGTGTCAAATTCATGATCACTCCAGGCATCCTTATTATTAGGGTCTTCTACATGATTTTTTATCATTGGTTGGTTATACAAAGTAGCATAGGCCCCATCTCCAATTGGGATGATGGCATAGGACAAGTCCATCTACAAACTACCACCCAAAGTTTCAACCCAATTTCTAGATAAGAGAAACCCCCAAGCATCAGGCACATCAATGACTGCAATATCCATTATAATAACGACCTCAGAATAATTAGCAAGGAGAAATTCAAGATCTTTAATCAAACCACATACCCTAATAGTTTTGGAGTCAATCCCACAAACATTCCTATAAGGTCTTGTGATTTTTAATCCCAACTCATTTATGACCTTTAAAGTCATCACATTAGCAGATGCCTCGGTATCAAGCATGCAATTTCAAAGCCATAGTTCATTTACTACTAAAGATATGAAAGAAGGTGCATGTTCCTCCTTACTTCGTTCAAAATGATTGTCTTGTAATAATATAGGAGGATCCTCATACTCTTCTTGGACATTGAAGAACCTTTTCACCTTTTCCCTCATAGAAGGGATCTTCATTATCTCAGTGAGGGGAACATGTAGGTTAACCTTTGCCAAAGTAATATCCATATAAATATCCAAGTCTATATCATCATTCTTAGGCAAGATTTTCTAAGGAGAAGGTCTATCACTTGATGGTAAAGGGGGGTTTTCCCAAGGAAGTCTAGGATCACTAGGAAGGGTTTCAGGCACATTGTTCTTTCTAGTATAAACTTGATATTCTCTTTCCCTAAGCCTTTCCCTTGATTCTTCATCCATTTGATTCAAAATTTCTAACCTGCTTTCCTAATAGCCTCTTTTTTACTTTGCTCAAGTTGTTCCATGGTGTCATTGTAGTATTCTTGGGAAGATATGGTATAAATGGGGTATAATGTATTAATATATTTAATGGAAAGACAATTATCATGGTCCTCATTACTACCATCATTATGAAATTTAGAACACTCATGTTCCCAATGAGAATCATCACAAGGAAAACACCAAGGGACAACTTCCTAATTAATCATATTAGTAGGTGCTAGGGTATTAGGAATCCTTTGTTCATTAGGAACTCTAGTCTTCCATCCAAGATTTCCTTTTTGTTGTCGGTTACTATTGGAGGGAGGTCTAGGAGGAATATTATGCTATTGATCCCTCTCAAGGATAGTCATCCTACCCATAAGAAGACTCTGATTTTGTGTAAGTTCAATTGATAATTGCTCGATCTTTCTATTTAAGAGGGTCATAGGATCTTGATAGATTCGACATTGCTTAAATTCCTAGGCTTACTCTTAGTTTTGGAACAAGGAGCATGAAAAGGTTTAACTTTGGATACTGAAAGGTCTTCCTCAATATTGGTGGATTGTTCTTGTGCTTCTACAAGGGTCTTTGGGGCCTTATCCTTGAGCATGAATCCAAATTTCCCTTCAAATCCATTTGTATATATAAGGATAATAACATCATCCTTTGGGCTAATGTTAGTAGGGATTTGTTTAAGTAAATTTTCAAATCTAGTATCAAATTATTTTACCAAATCATTCTCCTTCTTCTTTATCTCATTAACTTGTATCATTAACATTCTGATATCCATTTTAGTACCCCATATTTTCATAAAGACATCATGGAATTCATCCCAAGTTTTAATATTCATATCAGGGAGGCTATTATACAATTTCCTAGCATCTTCCATAAAGGAAGAAATAAAGAGTTTCATAACTATATCTTCATCATATTTATTAAGATGGTTACTCATAAAGGATGCCCAAAAGTTATCTAAATTTTCTTCAATAGTAATGACATTATTACCAGAGAATTTAGGCAACCACTTATCAAACTTTTGAGGCATAACACGAGGGTATCTTGGCATTCCAGACATATATAAAGGATTGAAGGCATTGATAACCCATGGTCGTTGATCTATTGGGTATAAACAAAGTCTTCCTCCAAACAAGGACTTGACTACAAGAGGGTTATGAAGAGGCCTTCTCTTATAAGTCTTGGTAGGGTTAGAAAAGCTTCTATTAGGTTCTTGATTAATTCTTTTAACACTTGGGTTTTGTGGAGTTGTTGGATGATCTTGCTAGACAAAGATCATCAAGGTAAGATAAAGGGATTCTACCCTCAATGGAATCACCAGGAAAGCTAAGTAAGAAAGGATTTGAGACAACCTTACCAAGGAAAGGTTGAAGCATAGACTTCAATATCACATGAATAATGACTCGACTCTCCCCGACAATGGTGCCAAAATGTAATCACATAATCTAGCACTTGTGCAAGGCCTTCACAAGATGTCTGACTAGTGTAACATATGGAAGTAATTGCCAATCTCACCTAAGCAACTACTTCCCTCATTTTAGTGAAGGATGGAGATCCAACACAAAGGAGGCCTCCCTAGCAACCTCAAGGGATCATATAGCAAGCTAAAGGCAAGTCTACATCCCCCTATCTTGGTTGCCTAATTAAATGGGTATAAGTCAAGGGAAAGTTCAAGGTGAATTAGACAAGGCAAGTTTATTGTGTGTGTGTGAGGGGTGTTAGGGAGACAATCGATGATGTCTAATAAACTAAGAAAGAAAATTAAATGCCCCAAAACACTAGCTATCAAAAGAAAAATGAAAGTTGTAAATAAACTTGAATGATGGATCATATACTTGAGCATGTAACAAGTTTATAAAAACAACAATAAATCAGCTCTAAAATAACCAAGAAAAAGATGGAAAATATGCCAAATACTAAGCAAAAGACTTATAGACCATTAACCAATGATTGCATGAGAGAAAGAGCATGGAAATATGTTAATTGATTGCAATAAGTCAAGCCCTAATGGCTAGAAATGCAATTATTGCAGCAATGACTATGTTAGATGATGAATCTATGTTAAGATGCAAGACATTAAGCTAGATAATGATATTAAATGTATATGCAAATGAAAAGGTCATAAACTAACACAAAATGTTGAGAGAGAAGGAGATATTAAACTAGGGTTTTATCACTTGCAACAAGAAGACTAGTGTCGTCTTCAATCCTTGGGCATATGGAGTCAATGCAACAACTTCATTGGAGGATAAAATTTATAGAAGACTTGAGATCAAAACCATAGGATTATACCATCATAAGCTTGTGCTTAAAATTATAGGAAGGAAACCCTAAAGTTTATACAATCATAAACCCTAGGTGACGTCCTACTTCTTCTATGGCATCTAGCAAGAAGGTCAATTGGAAAGAAGTCATACCCTAGATTTTATAAAATCATAAACCCTATATTTCAACTAGTGAGGACAAGGTTAGGGGGATATATAATCATAATCCCTAACTTATCATTATATTCTTCAACAAAATTAAGATGGAAAAAACAAGGGAAGGAGATAAAAATATATATAATCCTACCTTAGGGTTTCTAACAAAAGTATTCAAGGAAACAAGATAACATGCAACTTACCAACCATTAGATAGATAATTCAAAAAAATATACCAAGAAAAAAAACTTAAACTTTGAAAGAACACTTACTATACCAAGTTGTTATGCATGAGGAAACCCTAGTCTCATGCATCATCCAACAAAAAAACAAAAGTATACACAAGACTAGTCTCCAAGAGGTGCACAAAAGTACTCTGTAATGAAAAAGAAGAGAAGAGAGTTATAGAAGTGATTCTCCCCAAGTGTGAGTTATGATTCAATAATGAGGTAGCGCTATATTTATTATATGAGGCAACCCCAGTGCTATAAACCTTAAAACCCCTAAAAACATAAAATGTCCATGATACAAGTTCGATAGGTCATGGTCAACCCCCAAAATAGCCTCAAACATAAAAAAAAAACATACAAATACATCAAAATGTCCCCTAAAAAGTGACATGTGTGACTGTAGGATGCCACAATGAATGTGACATAATGCTTCAGAAGGGTACAAGGACCTCCAAAGGCCATGTCTCGTGATCAAAAGGTGCCAAACATGGTGAAAAGACACACTTCTTCATCAAAGTCCACATCTCATTGTCAAAGGACCCCAAATCATCATTAAAATGGATGACTTAATGGTAGCTTGACCCCACCACCATCAAATCACCATAGTGCATGATGCCATCATCAATATGCTCAACGTACAAGGTGTAAAAAGCTAATGTCTAAGGTGAAATAATGATCCATCATCTCTCCAAGGGATGTCCAATCATATCCAATTGAAACTTCCTCAAATCAAAGCCTAACATTCTCTAAGGTGCATTGTCCAAGGTGTAGGCTTACTCCCCATATGAAAACCCATTTGACCATATCTACAATATCTAATCTCATATGTTTGATGTCTAAGGCCCGAGAGGTGTGGAAAGATGACTTAGGGGATGCCAAGTCATCAAAGAACCCAACACTTTGTGTCAAGTGTCCAATGTCCTCTGAAAATTCCATAACATCCTAGGTAAAAACATGAAAATATCCTCCAAAGAACCATGTCAAGAGTGCATCATGATTGAACAAGGATCATAAAATTAGGTAAAACCAACAACTACAAGATAACATAGCCATTAGAATCATACAAAGTAAGACACCACTTAATAAAAAATACACATAAGCAATTCACATTAGGTATCTTTTTCAAACTTCACATTAACTCAATATTTTATGCAATTTTGCAAGTTTGGGTTGGGGAGGACCATTGAAAGATCCTATTAGATGTGACATCACCTAGGTAGAGAGATATTTACCAAGAAAACCCATCAAAGTGTAAGTATGGTGAATGAAATGGCATGGGGTTACTTCATGGTGATGGATTCATTAACATGCAAGGTACCATGCTATGTCCATATCCATGAGAACCTTTGTAGAGGGAGCCCTTGTTGCCTGAGATACCCTTTCTTTAGTAGTGTGTGTATTCCAAACCCCTTTCTTGCCTTTTGATATTCTTTTATTTCTTTTGCAGATCCCTTTTCAGGTTTCAAGCATTCATTATTTTTCTTACTAGGATTAAGTCCTTTTAATTGATATTCATTTAGTGCATGAGGACTAGGGGCAATCACT
Source organism: Picea engelmannii (assembly GCA_009831015.1). Classification (NCBI taxonomy): domain Eukaryota; kingdom Viridiplantae; phylum Streptophyta; class Pinopsida; order Pinales; family Pinaceae; genus Picea; species Picea engelmannii. The sequence goes on along the minus strand of ML828597.1, from coordinate 63,654 downwards.
TGGTAGTGAGGGGGTACATCTCAAGCTAATATTTGGATTTTGACTTGGTCATTTATTTTTCCGTCATTTCTTATTTCTTTTATAACATTCTTTCTTTTTCTTATTCATTTTTTGTAGTAGTTGCATCAACCTTGGCATTCCATCCCTTCTTCTCATAGGAGAATGAACCACATGCCTTTTTTATGTACATGTAACAACCCTTACTTGAATATTAGTACATTGTGGAAGGCCCTAGGATGAAAAATTTTAAGTATGAAAGGGAGTGGTATATTACCCCTATCAAAGCCTCCTAGTAGTACCCTTGTTCCCCAAGAGTGACAACACCGAACTAGGACGCAAATGATGGCCACCAAGGTGAAACAAGGAAAAAATCATAACTTACAAGATCATATCTGACTTCAACCCATGATCCTCACCTAAATTCCTAATTCATTAAATATGAATCTTTATATGAAAAAATGACTAGTGTACCTCATGTGTGTTAGACCACCATCATCGAATGAACTATGTCGATCAAGTGCAATGAGGTGAGCTAGATGAGGGGGGAGTAATTTAAGGGGATGATGTTTGTGGAGAATATCAATCATCATCAGTATCATCATCATCATTATCAGGATCGTTATCTTCATTGTGGGCCATGAGACATGATCTCCTCTAGTTACCTCTAAGTGAGAAAGGGGGTAACATAGGGTATTTTTTTTAAAATGCTATGTGAAAGGCACTAAACATATGAATACAACAATTCATCTTGATACAAGGAGCATTTCCTAAAGGTTAAAAAAATCATTGTAAAAGAAATATTTAAAAAAATTAGTTAGTGGTGTGTACTAAACATATATATGCATTGACATATAACACTAACACATGCACCAATGTAGGAGTAAATATTTTTTTTAAATTCTTACCAGTCTACGCCATACTTATAAATGCACTAGTGTGTTGAGATATAGGGCATAGTGTGGTAGGGTAAAATTAAATAAAAAAATTACCAAACTGAATTTTAACTTTTTATTACCATCTGCTACTTCACACACATTCAAGCACAAGTGCTTTTGACGCCCCTACAAGTGCCTCATTGTCCTATGCTATTGAATTGTTAGATTTCTTCAATCCTCCTCTTCCATGGTGGATTCTTGTTTATTTCGAAAGGGGCTCCCAATATCTAAAGTGAGTTGTCAGGGGAAAATCTCATGCTAATGGCTCTGATAATAGTTGAACTAGGTCTATCAAATCCAAGGAAATGCAATTGAGGTTGAATCATTGTAATATATGTAAGAATCTCAATAATGAAAAAAATAGTTGAAGTAAAGCATGTGAGATCCTAACAAGTCCGAGAGTAAGGAGGACTCTCTCCACTTGGTCTCAGGTAACCCATAATTGAGGAAAATGGGACCAAGGTACATGAGACTAACCCCTAGAATCAAAGTGTTGGTGTCGATAGGGTGTTACACATCAAAATTCCTCACTTCGATAATGTCCCATTGTCATTGTCATAAGTGTCGCACTTTTGTTGCAAGTGTCGCACTTTTGTTGCAAGTGTCGCAAACATCATATTTTCGTCCCGCATGTGTCGCAAACATCATATTTTCGTCCTGCATGTGTCGCAAACATCATATTTGCGTCTCGCATGTGTCGCATTGCAGACGACATCATAAGAACACTTGGTACACCCTATAAGATTTGTTAGAATAGGAAAACATATCATTTGGCAAAGCTTACAAACATTTTTCCTTGAAGAATGATCATCTTAAACAAATTTTTGGAGATCAGTGATCCCCTACTCACATGCAGGGATCACTAGTGCTCCTTGTCCACTTATCAGGGAGTGTTATAGCGCTTTGTTGTCATCTTTAAGGGAGCATCGATCTGTTGAGAGAATCTTGGGGAGTAATCCTTATTATCTCTAAGGACAGCTAGAAAGCATCCGAGTTAGTTTGGATCGAATCTAATTTATAGGTTGGATGTAAGGGAAATACCACAAACTGATGGAGTCATATCCTCTACTTATTCGAAATATAGCAAAGGTGGTTGAGCCTCTCAAAGCCTATATAAGGAGGCATTCTCATGGTTAAAAGGCGGGGGGAAATCAATGAAAAGTATTTTCATTCTGATCGTGGGTCTTTCGAGAAAGGGGCTGGACAAGGAGAACTTTGTGAGGTTGTTGCATATGCATCTACATATTGTAAGTACCTTGTTATGTTCTCATTAATATATATGCTTGGCCTGTTTCCTTCAAGTTTGTGTATGTTTGCATAGGCTTGTTTCTTCTTGATAAATCTAGTTTAAACTAATCTTGGTAGAATAGGAAGTATGCATTGTCTTTTTTGTCTATTGAATCACATAACTCATTAAAGGGATTGAAGATCAAGTTCAGCCGGGACCGAGCAAGGACAAACTTTAGAAAAAGGTACATCATGCTTTCTTCCTCTTTTTCCTTTGACTAGTTTAGCTACATTTAAAGGAATGTTGGTGTTCAATGTTAGCATTTTTTTGTCTTGGTCATAGGGGTCTAGGATCCAAGAGGACATTCACCTGTCCACAGGGGAATTTTCCTACAACATAGGGGGAAGTTCGTTGGAACCTAGGAATAAGAGAAAATCCCAAGGACAAGCATCCAAAGTATGAAAATTGGAGCTATATCTCTAGAAAAAAATGTTGTGGCCAAAATATGTGGGAAACTACTTGAAGGGAAACTCCCTCCTAAGGCCTAATACAACTCACACATGTCCAAGAATATAATACAATCAATTGGAACACTAAACCATTTGGTGTACGAATATCAATGGTAGAATAATGAGTTGGAGTTGAGAACATGAGAAAAAACCAAGTCAGAAAGCAATGGGGATTCTCCATTCTTGGTCAGAGGTCACCCACTAATGAGGAAGATGGGCCCAAGTTACACTAACCTATAAACCAAACCCATAGAATATAAGTGTTGAATTCGATAGGGAAAGGGCCTCTAGAGTCAAGGGACACAGGGATCCTTGAAAACTAGAATGAGGTAAAAAATGTGCGATAATTGATAGAGATTAGATCCAAGGGATGTTGGGAAGGAAACTATATATGGACTCATGAATTCCCTTATTCAAAGTATAAAGGAAAGGCTGACTTGGTAGCCAATGAAATCATTCCATGGGGAATGGTCAATTACTAGGAACAAAGTTGTTGAAAGACAAATTAGTGAAAAGAGGGATAACTAGAGGTCAAAAATCAACAACACTAGATATGAAAAAATCATGGAGACAAGGGTAAAATATAGTAGGACTCAAGAGGAACTGAATAAATTCCATGGGACACAAGGGTGACTCTCACAAATGCTCTTTCCAAAAATGAAACCTATGCTAACGAAGCACAAGAACCTTCTAGTATTTCCAAAGGAGTGTTAGGAGGTTATGAAAGATCATCGTGAAGGGACAAGGAACCCACAAAAGGATCTAACCAATGTGTCAAGAGACACAATATCCAAAAGGTATTCCAAGGAGGAAATTAGACGGACAAATAAGGGGGATTGAAGGGGATAAATGCTCCAATAAGCAACCAAATGATTGTAATGTTGGAGGTAAAAACTGTAAATGGAAGCAATGAAGGGTAGGGGAATGAGTGGAAATCTCCTCAATGGTTAGTGAATGGTGGTATAAAAATGAAGAATCTCCATACTATGTATGAAGAAAAGGGATTATGATATGTGATAATCCAACAAATGAGATACCAACCAATAGTGCAAGAGTCTAAAGGGTAATTTTGTCAACATGATGAGGAAAGGTATATGAGGCTTAACTCTAAGAAGTAAACTATATGGACTTCCAATCCTAATGTGGATTCAATAGTAGGGGTGTCCAAATGTGAAAAGGATTACTAAACTAGGGCACCCATTTAGGGAAAAATCTATCATTGGGTAAAGGGAGAATGCAAGAAATGGATGGGCTAATACATCTACTCAAACGAGGGACCAAGGTGGTCCTATAGGTGATTCCAATGGGAATTTATGGCCAATGCAATGTATTCAAGGGACATATAATAAGCTAAATGTCATTTGAAAATGTAAGTTTTAAACCTTTGAAGTGAAACAATGCATATATATTTCTTAATAAAAATAGAAAGAACATCAATGCCAAACACAATGTACATAGAGATTTATCATAGAAACCCTTAATTGGGAAAACCAACAAACCTTAGAGCGACACCTCTCTTCTTCATTGTATTAACTTTTCTATACATAATACAATATTTAAGTATTCTACGACATCCAAAAACCTAATATGTTAACCCAAATTATATTACAAACCCATTCCCTTAACCAAGATTAGATTACAATGGGCCTAAAAACCATTGGTCGAAAAACACAAAATAGGCCAAAAATGAACCAAAAATAGCCCACAAAATTTTGGTCGAGGACTCTACCCCCAAATCCCCAAATAGGGGTGGCTTGGACGCTCCTCCATAAACCCCCCCCACCCAATGCATGGAGATAACCATGCAAAGAACATAACACATTCCCAAAATTCTCCCACCTGTTGATTTCTTTGCAAACAAGGGGGACAATTTTATAATATCAACAATGCTCATTGCTTCTTTACACCAAGAAAACTTCTCAATACTAGAAAACGTCATCAGTTCTTATGCAACACTCATCAAAGTGACAACCTTCATGAGTAACACCTTCTTGTCTTCAACCATGTTTTCTCACAAAGTGGTACTACACATCAATATGGTCCATTTTAGAATGATAAGCAGTGTTCTTTTCCAAAAATATTGCACTCTGACTGTCAAAATCTAACCTTACAACTTGATGTACAAACCAAATACATGAACATAGTCTTTGTAACCATGTATATTACTTACTTGCATGGGTGGATTCCATGTATACAACTTTTGTAGTCGAGAGTGGAACTAAAACCTATATTTTCCTCATCCAACTAATTGCTCCTCCAAATAGGTTAAAGACATAACCACTTGTAGATATTCTGTGATCTAGATCTCCATCCCATTCTACATCAACAAATCCATTTACATTTAACACTTTGTCTAGTCTAGGTATTCCTTGGTATCAAATTTCATAATTTATAGTGCCATGAAATACCTGAAAACCCTCTTTACAACTGTCAAATGCTCCTTCCCTAGTTTTGACATATACCTCCTCAAAAATCCCACTGAATGGGTAATGTTCGATCTAATACATATCATTGCATACATCAAACTACCAACAACACTAGCATAGGTAACATGGTACATGTCCTCTTCCTCTTCATGTGTCTTGGGACATTGATCTATAGATAACTTTACACCTATAGGAATAGGGAGCTTGATCAATTTACACTCCTACATATTAAACCTCTGCAATACTATCTCAGCATATCTCCTTCGTTTCAACCAAAAGTTTCATATTTTCTCATTCTCTTCTAATTTTCATGCCCAAAGTAAAATTTCCAACACCGAGATCTGTCATATCAAATTTAGAAGACAATTGAGTTTTGACATCCTTGATAATTTCCTCCTTGTTTCCAATCAACAACATATCATCAACATACAAGATCATATAAATAAAATGATCACTAACTAGTTTGTAATACACATAGTGATCATATTTGCTTCTTGATACCACACTCTTGGAGATTGTTTTAATCCACACAGTGACTTTTTCAGCTTGCAAACCAACTATTTCTTTCCCCTCACTACATAACATTATGGATGTTTCATGTAGATTTATTCTTCAAGATCCCCATGTAGGAATGTTGTCCTCACATCCATCTGCTCTACTTCAAGATCAAAATAAGCAACAATAGACAAAAGAAATCTAATAGAAGTTAATTTATCAAGAGGAGAAAAACACTCACCAAAATCAATTCCCTCCACCTACAAATATCCTTTAGCTACTAGGTGAGATTTGTACTTTTTCACTTTACATTATGCATTCAACTTCTTCTTAAACACCCATTTTTTGCCAAGGGATTTTCTTCTAGTTGGAAACCCAACTAGATCCCAAGCCTCATTCTTATCCAAATAAGTCATTTCTTCAACCATGGCCTTCTTCCAAAGTTTATTATTCTCTGAATCCATTACATCTGTAATAGTTTTGGGATCATCATTAGTAATAGATAAATAAAAACTAGATTGAAAATCAGGTGTAGTATACCTTTATGATTGCCTTCTTTCCCAAACCAATCTCCTCAAAACTGGAGGTTCTTCTTCTTTTGATTCATTTTCTTCTGTTGAGTCAGATTCTTTATCCTCCAAATCAAACTTTATTATCTCTAGTTATTTTTCCCTTGGTAGGATTTCTTGTTTGGGAACATATTTAACCTCTCTAAAAACAACATCCCAACTATAAACAATCTTCTTAATTACTAGGTTCAAAAGTTTATAACCTTTTCTACATATTTATAACCAATAAAGATACATTTTTCATCTTTATTATCTAGCTTACTCATATGTTCCTTTGGAACATGTAGATAAGCATCACAACCAAAACCTCTAAGATGTTTAAGAGAGTGTTTTTTACTAGTCTATACCTCATGCAAAGTTTTGCGAACCAACATTGATGAGGGTTATTGATTTACCAAGTAACATGTTGTATCCACTTCCTTTGCCCATAATGTTTTTCTTAACCCAATACCACTGAGCATGCTCCTTGCCTTTGTTAATTTTAGAGAAGCTATTAAGTTTCTTTTCAATTTACTAGATAACATTAGCATAGGTAAGATCACTGAGAGAAACACAATCACAAGATACACAACATTTATCCCAAGAAACCCTCATGGGGGAGAAAACCCAACAAACACTTCCTTAATATAGATATCCAATAAAATGCCAAGACAATAAACCAAAACACAAGAGGATATCCAACACTGAGCAATGCACTTATCTCTTCCTTCTTCTCCCAACTTTAGCTACCTCCAAACGTGCGCACTTGTTGAGTGGAATGATTGAGTGAATGAATGAGGCTCTAGCCTCTCTTAGTTGTATTAGTTGGAAGGCGCTAGGGTGGTGTATCTTCACTAGGCAGGGCCGACTTCTTCACTCAGTGGTTAAAACCACTTTAATTAGGCTCGGGGACGACTTCTTAATTTGCATGATATAATTAGGGTTTAACCAATCCGCAAAAGGGGATTTGGTCATTTACAAAGACCGACATGATCAATCCACAAAAGGGGATTGATCTAATCAATAATGACTCAATAATGAATAGAATACTCTTTGCAGTTGCAATATTTCAACACTCCCCCTTAACAAGAAGGGTATTATACAACATCGTCAGGAGAGAGAGAGGGAAACAACATCAACAACATCTGAAACACTGATTGACATATCTATAAATCATCAAAAGTTTTTCTCATCATCATTCACAACATGGAGCTAGAGTAGCATCATCATCATCATCTGCATCAGCATGGATTAGTATAACACTAATACATCATCATCATCAATAACATCAATAACAACAACGTCATCATCACAACACAAAGGCTGGAGAAACAACATCATCACAACACAAAGGTTGGAGAAACAACATCATCACAACACGAAGGCTGGAGCAACAACATCATCATCATCATGGGGCAACATAATGAGGAAGGTGTTACAATATTTTGTGGTACTCTGACAGTCCCTAAGGAGCTGCCCAAGAATCATAAGATTCCCTAAGATATAAAATCCTAACGAAGCTACCATGTGGTACTCTGACAAATCATCCTTACCGGACCTTCAGGATCTGCCTAGGAATCATAATATTCCCTGGAGTTATAAAAATCCTAACAGAGCTACCACTACTAACCATAGCTAGCATATGCATGCACATGTACTCTAACAGACTATTCTTACCAGTCCTTCAGGATCTATCCAGGGATGATCAGTTCCCCAGGATATAAAATCCTAACCGAGATACCCGTTATTGGTCAGGATACCATAGTATCATCGACATCACTCCCCCTTTCGAGGGAGGTCCTTTCAGACTATACAAATCTTGTCTCGAAAGTACTCAAACTTTACACGAGATAGAGGCTTGATCAACACATCTGCAACCTGCTCGTATGTGCCAACATATTGGAGCTTTATGGCTCCCCTCTGCACCATATCACTAATGTAGTGATACTGGATTTCTATGTGGTCTGACTTATCATGGAACACAGGGTTCTCTGTCATCTTTATGCAGCTCTGGTTATCACATAGAATCACGGTTTCTTCCATCTCTAGATCAAATAGACATGTCAACAACTTACATAACCATATGGCTTCACAACTCGAAGAACATGCAACAATGTATTTCTCTTCTGTTTTGTTGAGAGAAATACTAGATTGCTTCCTACTCTGCCATGAAGTCATGGCTGAACCGAGACTGAAACAACATCCTGAAGTGCACTTTCTGTTAGAAACACTTCTATCCCAATCTGAATCGGTATATCCAATCAATCTGAAGTCTTGATCTCCATTGTAGAAGATACAAAAGTCCAAGATACCCTTAAGGTATCTCATCACATGTTTTGCAGCAACAAGGTGAAGACGTCTGGGCTCTACCAAATACAGACTCAAGGTTTTCACAAAAAAAAATATATCTGGCTCGGTGTTTGCCAGATACATCAACCATCCAATGATCTATCTATATATCATAGCATCAATCAATTTTGACGAAGTATCAACCAGTAGTTTAAACTTTGTTTCCATGGGTGTATTCATGGATTTACACTCCAACATATCAAACATCTTTAGTATTTCAATTGCATACTTCCCTTGGTTAAGAAAGATCTTCTCTGGGCTCTGCCAAACCTCAAGACCTAAGAAATAATGCATAAGACCTAGGTATTTCATCTCATATTCTGCAACAAGATTCTTCTTACAATCAGTGATGAGCTTTTCTTCTCCAGTTAAGAATAAGTCATCCACATACAACAACAATATAACAGGCTCAACATTCATAACCTTGAAGTAAAGGTTAGAATCAACTTTACTCTTGGTAAAGCCCAAGATCATCGAGAAACTGTCAATTCTTCTATACCAAGATCTAGGAGCTTGCTTCAATTTGTATAGATCCTTTTTCAACTTGCAGACATGTGTCTTTCTGTTTTCAACTTCAAGCCTTTGAGGTTGTTCTATATACACTTCTTCTTCAATGACACCATTTAAGAAGGTTGTTTTCACATCCATCTAGTGTAACTTCCACTTCATCTTAGTTGCAAGGGCTATGATGGTTTTGATAGAAAGTGTATCTGGATACAAGAGAAAACGTCTCTTCATAGTCAATTCCTTCCTTTTGATAAAATCCAAGAGCTACAAACCTTGTTTTATATTTCTCAATACTTCCATCAGGAACATGTTTTATCTTGTATGGCCATTTAGAAGATACCATATCTTTTCTCTTCAGTTTGGGAACTATTTCCCATACATCATTCTTTATAATGGATTGGTATTATTCTGTCATGGAACCTGCCCATTCTTTCTCCTGAATGGCTTCTTCAAAGCAAGTAGGCTCCTTCTCTATGAGATCACACATCAAAGCCATATAAATGGAGAATGGCTTAGGTTTCTTAACTTGTCTCATGGTTCCTTTGGGGGCACCATACTTCTCTCCATCTTGAATAAGTTCCCTTTCCCAAGATGGCTTGTCTTGTGAGAGATTGATATCTGGGGAGGTTCTTGAGATTCTATCATATCACGATATTCATGAATCCCATCATCGGGGGAAACGATGGCTTCCCTCACTAGTTCTGCAACTATGGGAGCTACATGTTCTTCTTCATATACTTCTTCAAGCTAGCATCTCCTTGATTTATTGAGTGTTGCATCTTCATCAAAGGTTACATCTCTATTTATCTCAATATGATGGTAACCTGGAATGTAAATTCTGAAGGCCTTAGAGACCTCATAGTATCCAACAAATATTCCATTCTTTCATGAAGGGTCCATCTTGGTTCTCTTTTCTTTTGGAATGTGTACAAACACTGGACAACCAAATATTTTGAGATGGCTTACTTATAGCTTCTTTTCGGAGAACATTTCTTCAGGTGTTTTGAACCCAAGTGCACTATGGGATAATATGTTTTGTACATACATTGTTGTTCTTGCTACTTCTGCCCATAAGTGCATTGGAAGATCTTGATCATGGATCATAGTCTTCATTGCTTCCTTTATAGTTATGTTCTTTCTTTCTGCTACACCATTTTTTTTAGGATTGTAGGGAGTGGTGAGCTCCCTCTTAATCCTGACATATCTGCAAAAGATTACAAACTCTTTTGAGGTGTATTCTCCTCCATTATCTGACATGAGTATCTTGATTTTTCTTTCATCAATATTCTCTATCAAGGCTTTGGATTCTTTGAATTTCCCAAACACTTCATCTTTTGATTTCAAGAAGTAAACCCAAGTCGTGCAGGAATAGTCATCAGTAAATGATGCGTAATATACATGCCCACTAAGAGAGGTGGATGGAATTGGGCCACATACATCTGAGTGGATGAGCTTCAATACTCCTTTTGCTTTACTATCACTCTTCGGGAAAATATTCTTGATGTTCCTTCCTTGGGCACATCCCTTGCACACACCTTCATGATCAACCTTGAAATTCAGTAGACCCATAACTTCCTTTCTCACATATGGTAAGGCCTTGTAGTTTATGTGAGCTAATATTCTATTCCAAAGTTCACATGGACTCTCAATGGAGTGAATCAAGGCTGCATCTAAGTGACCTTTTAATTTATACATGCCACCTTCTTCTGTTCCAATAACAATTGCATCTTCTATGGTTTTTCCTTTAGGCCACATGAGGACTTCACCATCTATGACTGCAACCCTGAAGCCTTTCTTATCTAAATCTGAGATAGAAATCAAATTCCTCGTCAAACCTGGTACATATAGTACATCCTTCATCTTCATCAGGGTTCCTCAATCAAGTTTATAATTGGACTCTCCTACTCCTTTGATAGGGTACTGGTAGTCATATCCAAGTGTAACTTTCTGGGGAAAGTTATTTTTTGTAAGGCTAGAAAGAATGTCTCTCTAACCTATCATGTGCTTGGAAGCACCACTATCTATGAGCCATGTATCCTCACCAGGTGACACTGATCCTGAGAGAGCAGAGATTAAGACATAGTCTTCAATCTTTTCTTTAATCATCTTTGTGGCGGCTCTTCATATTCAACTGTATGGGCATGGTGCCTTTTTTTCATCTTCTTGTATTCTTCTCTTCTAGATGGACAATTCTTAGAAATATGTCCCATCTTGTCACAATGGTAACATTGGTAGGATGATAAATCATTTTCTCTTCTTTGAATTTTCTAAAACTTTTGGAATCTCCTTGGAGGGTGAGATTCTTTATGGATGAATCTATTTGGGGAGTAAGACTCCTTATTTAGATGGGTCTCCTTCTTGAAGTGACACCTTCTCTTTCCTCCTTTAGTATGAGTAGCTAGAGATTGATCGCCATCCCTTAATAGTATTGCTTCTTAGTTAGCTACTCTTGCTTCTTCTTGAACACATTCTTCCCAAAGATTGTCATGTTGAAGTTTCTCCTTTCTGGCACAAATGGTTTGGATGAATGCATCCCAAGGTCTTGTGAGACCATTAAGAGTTATCATTATGATTTCATATTCATCTAGGGTATCTCCAATTGCTTCTAGTTATTCCTTGAATTGAGATATTCTAGAGAAATATTCATGAACTGTTTCTCCTTTCTGCATCTTTGTATTCTTGAGTTGAGTTTTCAAGTTCATCTTATGGTTAATGTTTCTTCCTTCATACAATCTGGTTGGGGAATCAAACATCTCTTTAGGAGTGTTCTTAGATGCCACTTGAGGGATCAAGTGATCTTTGATAGAGTCTGCAATGATTCTTTTGGCCCTAACCATGTTCTTCTATTACTTTGCTTTAGTTGCAGCATATGCGGGTTCTGGTACATTTTCTTTGATGAATATTGTTAGTTCATTCTCTTCAAGAATGAGTGCAATCCTATACTTCCAGGAATGGAAGTTATCCACACCTTCTAACTTGTCAACAAGTTAGTGCTTGCATACATCTTGACCTGAAGCTGGGAAAATGACCAAAAAATTAAAGTGCTTAGAATTTAGATCTAAACTTACCAAGAGGTGCGCTTGGTTGAGGCGAGTAGCTTGGTGCAATCAGTTTTCTGAAAATCCAACTTTTACCCCTTGAAACTGAGTTTGTGCACTTTTAGACTGGCACAAGTTCTGGTTTCCTGGTTTTCTGGCACCAGTGAAAACAAGGATTTCACTTTCTGGGAGTTCTGTCCACTGAAAAGGTGCACTCAAGCTGCCAATGAGCTCGTTAGGCTAGGGCACACTTCCTTGATGAGTTTTAGGCTGAAATTCCTCTTCAATAAAAGCCCTAATTATCTTGTACGACAACAATGATATTTTTGCTTATCCAGTGAAAGGTGCTCTCTTCATATTATCTCTAATACCATGTTAATTTTAGAGCATCTATTAAGTTTCTTTTCAATTTATTATATAACAATAGCATAGGTAAGATCATTGAGAGAAACACAATCACAAGATACACAACATTTATCCTGGGAAACCCTCATGGGGGAGAAAACCTAGCAAAAACTTCCTTAATATAGATATCCAATACAATTCCAAGACAATAAACCAAAACACTAGAGAATATTCAACATTGAGCAATGTGCCTCTCTCTTCCATCTTCTCCCAACTATAGCTATCTCCAAAATTGTGCACTTGTTGAGTGGAATGAGTGAGTGAATGAATGAGGTGCTAGCTTCTCTTATTTATATTAGCTAGGAGGTGCTAGGGAGGTGTCTCTTCAATGGGCAGGGCCGACTTCTTCACTTAGTGGTTAAAACCACTTTAATTAGGCATGGGGCCAACTTCTTAATTTGCATGATATAATTAGGGTTTGACCAATCTGCAAAAGGAGATTTGGTCATTTATAAAGCTCGACATGATCAATCCACAAAAGGGGATTGATCTAATCAATAATGACTCAATAATAAATAGAATACTATTTTCATTTACAATATTTCAACAACCTTTTCCATCAATGTAATATTCATTCTTTCTTCAACTCCATTCTGTTGAGGTGTGTATGGAGTAGTATTTTGCATTGTTATTCCACACTTCTTATAGAATTCCTTGAATTTATTTCCATATCACTCTCCACCATTATCTTCCCTCAACATATTTATTTTATTCTTTGGCTAATTCTCTACAAGATCCTAACCTAATGATGGAACAAGCATAGGTCCAAACATATCATTGTGTATCAACTCTAAGCTTTCCTTTACTCTTGCAGTCCTAGATGAGAATATTACTCGACTTTTTTTACCATATATGAAATGTTCACAAAAAACAAAATATAGTGTGCAAATGGACATACCATCAATCATACATTTACCATGTAATGCTTGAAGACCCTTCTCTCTAGTATGTCCCAATCTGGGATGCCATAGCATTGTCTTTTATCCAGATATAGTAGGGGTTCTATATTCTTCATTTCCACCCTTAGGAACAACAAAACCATTACACCCATCGGTGATAGTTCTTCCCAACAACTTGTACAGAGTTCCATTTCGAACTCCCCTCATCAACACCATTTCTCCTCGAACCATTTTGTAGGTTTCATTTTCAAACACAACCTGCACACTTGCATCACTCATCTTACTTACATATATCAAGTTTATATCCATCTATGAATTGTGTAAAACCCTAGGGAGTGTTATAATCCTTCAATCCTTGAGAAACAACTTAAATATTTCATGTCCTATGATTACAGTTGTCGAGACATATCTTAAGAAAACATCACCTCCATTATAATTTTCATGTTCACAAAACCACTCTGTATGAAAAGTCATGAAAAGAAGAACCTGAGTCAATCAATCATACATCATGATTTAAATTTATGCTTGTATAATCCAAGTATACATGCATTCCTTCCTCTGAGGAGGCCTTCCCTTCTATGGAAGGAAAATAATTAGATACCTTCCCTTTATCAACATTTTTAGATTTACAATACTTCGTATAATGCCCAACTTTACCACATCTCCAACATTTCCTTAAATATTTTCCTGGAGATTTATATCTACCTCTATATTTAGATCTCCCCCCGCCCCATTTGAAGATTTATTTTTATTTCTATCCTAGGGACGACCTCCTACAAATAAGGAATACATTCTCTCACTATCCATGGTTTTCTACCTCATGTCTTTTTATAGCAAGGATGAAACCACATCATCAAACTTTAATGTGGTTTCATTACTCCCAATAGCTACAACCAAACTATCCCATGAATATGGCAAAGAACATAATAAACTATTGCACTTATCTTCATAAAAAATTTGATATCAATAAACAACAATTGACTTACCACAATGTTAGAGGCATTTATATGCTTTGTCATGGAGTCTTTTGAACTTTTCCATTCATCCTTAGGATGTACAACTTCTTTTGAAGGAAAAAGTTGGTTTACCAAGGAATTAGATTGATACAAAGTCCCTAATTTATCCCATAACACCTAGGTTGTAGCTTCTCCTCATACATTTAGTAACATCGAATCTGAAAGACACAACCAGATTATACTATCCTTCCTATCCAACTTCGTCCACTCTATCACCGCCATACCCATAGGTACAGTACCAAGATCCATAGTGACCCGTTGTTCTTTGTTTACAAGAAGTTCCTCCATCTTGAATTTCCATAGCTCATAGCTTTGACCATTAAATTTCTCAACTTTGATTCTAGAGTTGCTCACCATTCTCTTTCAACATAAGAATCACCAATGTAGAGCTCCCACTAAAACTAGGCTTATCATAGACCCAAGATAAACTTTCTCTATCAAAAATGAGTGGAACCCTTAGAAACAAAGGTGTCCCCCTACTTCCAATAATCTTGTTTTGATACCAAATGTAAGTTTTAAACATTTGAAGTGAAACAATGCATATAAATTCCTAAGCAAAATAAAAATAGTAATAATGGAAAACACACAGTACATAAAGATTTACCCTGGAAACCCTTAATCGGGAAAACCAACAAACCTCTCTCTTCTTCATTGTATTAACTTGAATATACATAATACAATATTTAGGTATTCCACAAGATCCAAAAACCTAATCCATTAACCCAAATCAGATTACAACCCTAACCCATTAACCAAGTGTTGTGGCTACAACTGTAACGTCCCCGACCACCAATAGGTCGGGAAATGCCACTTCTTGGATGTTTCACTTAGCTCTGATACCATTTTGTAACATCCCCGACCACCAACAAGTTGGGCAATGCCACTTCTTGGACGTTTCACTTAGCTCTGATACCATTTTTTGAATTTATATGCACGCATATCTAACACAATTAACAATTACAACATTATGTTTATGTCACTTATTCATATGGAAATAATCATTAAAACATAATTAAAATATATTCTAACCATGCACGGATCAATGTGGAAATAACAGTAATTCTACACACACAATATAGCTGATATATCTAGGCATTACTCATCAAGTTATAACACATGTACAATTACACAACATACAATTAACATAGATTTGACACTTATCTTCCAATAGATGACCACCAAATTGCATGCAAACCTTCCACGAACCTTCCAACCTTAGACCACATTGCTCATCACGCTCAACAGTGGGTCACCCCCGAGATGGGACTAAAATCCATCGAGCAAGGGATTCCTAGGCTTGGCAAGGGAAACAGGAAAGTTGCACAGGTCAACATGAAGGATTATCTCCCAGGGCCAAATCACACTAACAATCTACAACCTCTCATTCCCCACATGCTTGTCCCACCCCAGGAAGTGTGCCCCTTCTCTGCTCCACAGTGCTTTGACTGCCCCACTTCCCTTCCAAGGCTTCAACAACAAGCCATGAATTCTTCGAGCACTATAGCTGCAGTTGGGCTCCCTCTGGGAAATCACTTCCCCAACAACCTCTCTCACCTGGAGAGATTTTCTTGCAGGCCTAACAACCTGCTTCTTCAGTCCACGGGCCTAACAACCTGCCTCTTCAAACTACAGGCCTGACAACCTGCTTCTTCAGTCCAACTTCTAACTCAATTCCCAAAAAGGTGACAGCAACAACAAAGCTCGGTAAGAGAAGATGATGGCAGCAAGCCACACTCAGTCAAGGAACTGTGTGGGCTGCAACAACCAACAATTATGACACAACATGGCTCAGACAGTTACAAGGTGTGTGTTTGTTCATAGGTCGACGATGGAGATGATGGTGGCTCATTACGTGAGTCCATGGTGAATTGGGTAGGGTGATAGACTTCCATAGAATCGTTAGGGTCATGAGAATGGCGAGGAGGAGGAACCCCCAACGAGATGGATTTCCCTTCTATAAATTGCATGTGCCTAGGTTGACACATGTCTTTCTAAAGTCGCATTAGTTCTACTTAGCACTCATTCCTTTTCCAGGAACTTAGGACAACACCGATCATGTCCACCTTAGCCTTTAGGAAATAATAATAAAATATTATTCCCTTAGAGGTAAGCCCTCTAGCTTAGCCCCTAGGCCTAGACACTTAGCTCCCTCCCTTACCCTACCTAGTGGAGCTTAGTCCACCATAAATATTTCTCTATGGTCGGTCTACATGCAACAATGTAATTTTATTAATGATATGTGTATTTACATATACAAAATCAGGCTCATGGCCTTAAGCATATAGGCTCTCCGTCCTAATAAACATGTAAGTCTTCAGCTTATAAACACTTGGCTCACCAGCTTATAGACATAATTACAATTTAGTAGGGGCTTGGCCTTGGGGTGTTACAAAAACAACTCCCATCAATTTCTTCCATTCCAGAAGAAATTGAATGGACCCCCTTTTCTACACTTCTATATGGATACTAAGACTAAAGAGTGGTCAATCAAGTTTGAGTAATTTTATAAGATGTAGAGAGGGAGGACTCCATTGACACATCTTCTTGACCTCTAATATTTTTTATCTTAATCCTTATTTGTTTGATAGCCACCTTTTCTTTCTCTGCCTCTAATCATATTTTAATATATTCAGAATCATTGAAATCCCTTTTATAACTCAAATCTTGTGCAGAAAGCCTTTGGATTCATATCGGTATATGAGTTGGTCGGGTCCATTCTATCAGATTCAACCATTGGAAGGACATTTGGTCATGATTACAAAAACCTTCTGAAGTCTGACATCTGGTAAGACTATCAGACATTTATCCCTCATTTATTCTCTATCAGAATGATAAAATGAGATGGTAAATTGTTCCTTCTAAAATCTGGAGCTCAATATCCTATCGTATGCTTCTTTTTGGATTCCCCTTCATTGAAATCTCCAATTTGTTTTAATATTCTGATAAGGTTTTTCCAACAGACTTCTCCTAATAGGCCTTTTGTAATATTAATTAATGATAATCCCCTACATATTTCCTTCCAAGGGCATAATTTTAATAAGGTATGTTTTATTACTTCAACGGTATCTTGTTTATGATTAATTTAAAAGATACCTTTACATAATTGAACACATTGTTAATTCATTTTTTTCCCTTTTCCTTTGGATAAACATGTCTTAGCATATTTCCAAAGATTGAAACCCGAATATTTGTTCGAAGATACTTTTTTGGGTTTTCTATTGAAATTTTTTCTTGTGTTTCCTTCCAAGTCAATCCTTCTAAAGAACCTCTTTCGATAGACTATACCATGAAGCTTCATTAACGATTAATTAACCTTTTTAATTCTCCCCATGGGATTACCTTTTAAAGCATATAATATATTCCATCAAGGGTTAATTATATAAGGTTTTCTTAACACTAATACATACAAGCGTGAAAACTCTTCCCTTTACTAAACACGTGTCGACACAATTTCTGATATTGAATCTTGAATATCCCTTCAGGGAATCTCCGTCGGATAGTATGGTTGGCTCAACACCAGGATTCTTTCCAATGAGTATCTTTCGAAAAATTCCTTCTGAGTTCATGTTCCCAAAGGCACCTTTCCATAACACTCTTTTGACAACGCCTTTCCAATAGCACTTGTCTGGAAACACTATCCTGAGAGCTTCCCTCCGATGACATTAATGGAGCTATACTTTTTCCGCCTTCATAGGATAGAGTCCATTCACATTGATTGTATAGGTAATGGGTAGAGATTAGATACTTAAAACCTAATTCAAAACCCTTATTACTCATTGTTCAAATATTCAAGTGAAAAAGAGCTCTACAAAATCAATTTTCCAGCTAACTGAGATTTGCAGTGCTAAACAGTAAAGCTACCAGGTATGTGCATAATTAATTTAGAAGATTTTTCTTTTGATCATAATGTTCCAATAATATTATTTATACTATGTATTATACAGAATCTCGAGAAAACACAATGTCACGAGATCATACATGAAGGGTAAAAATACCCACAATGAATGTTCCTGCACCAACAAAAATTCCAAATGACCTAGTGTTATCCAATACAAATTACTTCAATTGGATGGAGGAGTGTCTAACATGGATTGATATATACCATATATTCGACACTGATGATTTCTCTATGGAAGAAAAAGACCCGGTAGTGTATCAGAACATCAAAAGGAGCAGGATATATGCATTTGCCATAGGACCCATGTTTTTTCACTACAATGATGTTGTGAGGCGGTTATTCTCCCACTTAGATGTGGACACGACCACAGTGGTGAACGAAATGATATTTTTGATAGATTCTCTAAAACCATATGACATTTATTCCAGGTACCATGTACAAGCACCTGGCATTTTCCTGACTAAGCCATTCCTTGAAAAATTTAGAGATCACTCCAATTTTTTTTGAATTAGTAGAATATTGGTGGGGTGAAGAAAGAGAATTCACACAAAAGGATATCTAGTTATACCCAATACAATATTTTAAGAAACCCTACCAATTTATGGCATCCATGATATGCAGGCTATATGGAAAAGAAACATGCACGCATTTAAAGAAAGAATGGATGCCAATGGCATACTATGTTCCCGAGGTGGGACATATTTTCAACTGGGCACAAATTCTTGGATTCAACATCTTCAAAAATGCCAAAGAGGCCCCAGGACTAAAAGAACAAGGTTTTTATATGTACTCATATATGATAGATGATGTTTGTTCTTCAATAATTTTTCCTAATATGGGACGAGAATGGAACCTTAGTCTACCACCTGTCCATATATATTTCTCAGAGTTGTGGGACATTAATTACAAGAAATATCTGTATGATATTTGTGAATATTTCTTGGTATCATTGTTTTTTGTCATATTCAACCATCACCCTCACAGGTTATCTCAAGGAGAAATTCCAGCTCTTAAATACATTGGTGATTGGTATATGTGCAAACAATACACCTATGTCAGGATATTTGGGTGTGCACAAGCCCCACATCTCCTCCCTAAGTATGTCCATAGTAAACTTTTGGCAAAGGAAATTGCTTATCAGACTGTGGGAGAAGGGATAACTTCATTTATGGCTGCAATTTCTAAAAGACTTTGACCCATGTTCCCAATCAAGGTTGGAAGATTCACATTACTAAATGTTCCACATGTCCGAAAGGAAGCTACAACCTTGAAACAAAACTAGTTATGTACATGTTGATCCACATTTGTGGTCAATTTTTTCTTTCATTTTACTATCCATAAAATTATTCCTTTCTTTTTCTCTTTCCCTCTTTCCTTAGTCTTTTTCTCCTTTCTCATTTTTTCTCAAAACTTATCCAAATACAAGTAATGTGGGGCGGGGGTAGAACAAGTTTTGGGCTCACACGTCTTTAGGCCGGCAAGTCTGAAGTCTGAAATCACATGTCCTCCAAAATGCACCTCTTACTTTTGCATTCCCCAAATCAAACCTGTTGGAAATATTAGAACAACTGAGAGGGGGGGGGGTGAATCAATTGTTTATAAGCTTAAACAATTTTATGCCTTTTAAATAATTATTAAGATTTCTTCATGTGTCATCAATCAATCATACAGCATATGGACAGTAAGAGTAAAGATCATCAGTCACACATAACATACACACAGAGACAGATTTTCA
>ML828597.1:12531-43566 GCA_009831015.1 Picea engelmannii | reverse complement strand
CGCGCGTTTTCTTCAAGGCTGTTCCTCCTAAGCTTTTACTTCCAAATCCCCACGGGGTATTATCCTTCTTATCCTGCTGTCTCTACTGTTGCCATTAATGACAACAACCATCACTGCTTTCTATCCACTGAATTTGCCAACAAAACCTTTTTCACTTTCCAATACTTAACCATTTTTCATGAAATGTGGATATGGAGCCACACACTATTCGTCAATTTTTTCTTAGGTTCATTGGTCCGTAGGTCTACAATCCTGTATTCACCAAAATTCACCCCCTACCTTCATGACCCACGAAACAACCATTTCCTATACTTAGTCACATTTCTTATTTTGATGTGGGCCTCCTTACTTTTCTCCGCATACTCGCAATTTTGCAAGTTCGCAGTCCCACGTTCTACATTTTGCACTTTCCAACCCTCATATTATACTCCCATACTTAACACTTTTCATCTGCCATGACATCACATCACCACTTCCCATCACATTTATGATCCCCCCACATCGTCCGACACTTGTGTAAGCATAATACCATTATTAAATTCGTGAAACACTCATAAACCTTGCAATAAATTCAAATATCATGCAAGTCGACAACATTAAAGAAAGATTTACATTGATTGAACTATAACGACAATACATTGTGGAATTAAATAAATACTAATATGCCACGCTGTAAATATCGACAGTAACGCCACCTATTGCCAAATCCAAAGGCAAATAAAAGAATGTAAAGTAAGAAAAAGGAGCTATATTGTGGAGACACTCTAAACACACTTGGGCATGAAGATCAAGAGTTTCGGTGGTCAAGGGGGTACTATTGCTACAAACCTCTTTCTCTGGCCGAGAAAAAGACAAACCTAATTTGGACTTCAAGCATAACATTAGTTGGTTGCGTTCTAAAAGTAACAAATTTCAAAGAACTTGTTCAATGGTGCAAAGAAAAATTCAACTCTGAGAAAATAATAATTCAACTTCAAGGACATCAACCCATTTCTTTGGCTCCTTCGACATTTTCCAAAATACTACGACTTCCTACACCTACCTTGTAGTTTAAAAATGAAGAGGCAAGTAAATTCATGAAACAACATAAAGGAGGAGAAAATTTCCTAGGCAATTATGTGGTCGACCCAAACAATAACCCCAATATTTCCAGGATTGAGGTAACTTCATTAAAATACCCATACAAAGAGTTTTCACATTTTTTTTCCCGCATTATTAGTTTGGAATCCACTTCATTCGTACCAAGAAATATTATATATACTTTGCATTATGCTTTTCATGAAAAAGCCATCATAGACTGGGGTTACCTTACTTCAATTGAAGTTTCCTTTCAACTGGGTAATTTGAAAAAGAATCAAAAATTTCTATATATGACTTCTTAGCTCATTTGTGTCATTGATTATGGTCATATATTTGAATACTTTATGAGGGAAAAGAATGTTGATTTTAATATGGAACCAATTTATGCATGGTATTTGGCTCTATATAGTCATAAAGCTCCATATAATTTTTACCCGGTTCAGAATAATTTCATTTCAGAGTTCAAAATTTTGATTTTTTTCCCTAATACGTCAATACTATCTCTTGAATATGCCACCTTTCTCTCTGGAAAAGGAGTTTATGAGACTTCCGATGAATTTATTGTTAGTAGGTTATTCAGGGGTGAAGAAAAAACTTTTCTTCTCCCATTTTATGTGTCAGATAAACTTGTTGCTAAGGAAATGTGCAAATAGTATAAAACTTGGGCTCATTTCTTCAATGAGAGGAGAAAAAAACAGTTCATACTCTTTCATGCAAAATAGGAGAATTCATTATTAAATGCATAACCCACCTCAACGAATTTGCAGGATATTTTGATCAACTTGGCTTAAAATAATCCAAATTTGTTAAGGGTTTTGACCTCGATAATCAGTTCACTACACATATGGAATTAATTTGCTATTATTTGTATTTCACTAAAGTTGAACAATTTCAAGAAGGGGGCGAAGATAATTTGGATATCCATGAAGTTGCAGCAGACCAAGTTTCAGATAACATGGAAGAATTCATCAACACCAATAAAGGTTACCGACAACATGGAAGATAAGTAGTAGACAAAAAACCTAGTTCACAAAATAATTCCTAGAAGAGTACTCCATCAAAAACAAGATATAGGACTAGTGGTATTGAAATGAGAAAAAACATTAGCCGCAGGTTCAAACAATGGTGGTGAGAAAGACCCACCAAGGAAAGATCTTGAGAAATCCCATATTGTGTATACCTTTGTTAAAAGAAAAAGAAATACACTAACAACAGGATTGAGCATACCTGGAATCCAAGAAAGTCCATGAGCAATGGATGTTGATGTGCCCATTAAAGAACCTAGCTAGTTTGCACAAATATTATTGGAAACCAAGGAAATAGTTAAATCCCTAATTACCCAGGAACCATAAATCTTTGGGGAAGAATCTGTTACATTGCACCATGTTTCCTACAATCAGGAATCCAAAAAATTGTTATTAGAAAAAGTAAATGCAAGAAACAAAAATTCATTAGAAAAGTGGAAATCATCAATTGATTTCAATGGGGTTGCACCATCAAAATTGCACAATTCCATGGTGCAAGCGGAGATTCTTTGACGTAGTCTATTGATACTATAGAAAGGGAAAATTCAGATTTGAAACAAAAGATAAAGGGACTAGAAGCAACCTTAATCTCAAGACCTTTATTTCAAGATCCCTTGAATACAATCCAACTAACACATTTGTTTGAAAACATTCTGGAAAGAAACAATAAATTTAAAGGTTCATAAAGCTTATTGCAAGCCATAATAAAGTATGTTGGGGATGCAATACATAAAATAATTGATCTAATTCAAGAAATTTGGGATCTTGCTCAAAGTACTACCAATTTTTCATCAAGAATTACAAATTTCAAGGAATATCCGTTGAAAGATTTAGAAAATGATGAAGGATTTCATAAGGAAGTTGTGAGTACATTCTCAGCCAAAGTTTTGAGCTTAATTGATGCCCACAAAAAAGAGTAGAAGCTTCCTTCAGCTACCCAGATGAAATAGATGAATGCATGTTGGCAAAAGATAATCAAGGATTTGAGAGAAATGAAAAGTGAATTAGATATTTAAAAAAAAAAAAAAGGTGATTTATTCCTTAAACTTGTTGGTCTTACTAAAGAACTTGATGACCCTAATTTATTAATGGATACAATGCTTTTATCAAAGGAAACATTAAAACATCAACTTGGTGCATTAAAGGTAGCTTGGACAAATGAATTTACTAAAACAATAGAGTTTTATGAAGAAGAAGTTGAAAAGTGGTTAGTCAAGTATATTAATAGAAATGATGAAGTGGATGACACCCTACATCAATCGAGAATGGACATGAGAGAATTTGAAAATGAATTTTTTGAGATCAAAACTAGGCATGAGATCATGGTAGCTCTTTTGAGGGAGTATACCAAGGAATGGTTAAAAAGGGTGTTAATCAAAATCACCGAGCCAAAAAATCAAGAAACAGTTGTAAAAATTATGCCACCTCAGCCACAACATGCATCTACAAAAGAGGCACCTCCAAGCAAGTAAATGGTTACAAAAACTTTCCATCACGATGAGTCAAGTAGCAACTTTGTTCCTCCCTTTAGTCTATTTTTCTTCCACAATCATTCATCATACTGCCTTCTATTTCTCAGTTATCTATGAAAACTAGGTTGATCCTTGATTGTTTTCCTCTTTTCTTTCGGGTCTTTCCATTTTATGGTCCGCGAGAGCCCCATCCCAGTCTTCTTTGAAGGGCGAATGAAAATATTTTCTTTAAAGACATTTACTTTGTATTTAAAGGCTTATAATATTTTTTGAGACTCCAAGAGAACTATCTTGGGATATTGCATTGTTGTATTATCAAAGACTTTGGTTTAAAGCTTGAGATTTCAAATGTTTATCCATCATAATATTTTTTTGTATTTAATGAAATGATCATTTAAATTTCTTGACTATATGTGGTCCATCTTTCTTGTCTCCTTTCCATGGATATTGTTTATTGTCTTGATAAATGTTGTGATGGAAATGTTTTTAATGTAAATATTTGTTTTCAATAAGTTTGGTCCTTCTCGGGATTTGTTTATGTATCTAAATATAGTTTCATAAGAAAAATAGGAGTACCACCTCTCTAAAAACATAGGGGGATTCGTATCCTTGTAAGGTTGACATTAAGACCATAAAATAGTCTTTTAGATCAACAATATAGAAGAGCCCAAAGGACATGATCCAAGAGGGATTGTGAATGAAAATGTTAAGTCTGTAGGATTGGTACACCCTATCACTCATGATGTAAATATTTTAGAGGAACTTTTCAAAGGGGCTCTATTCTTTGAGGAGGTATTAAAAAAGGTTATGAGGTGAATCATAAAAAGAAAGATTACATAGAGAAGAGGAATAAAGGAGGAATATAACTAAGGAACAATTCACATTACTTTTGGCTAGAGATAAGGAAAAATAAGAAGAAATAAAGATCGAAGAGGAAAAAAAAGTAGAAGAAAGATATAATGAAGTTGTGGAAGTAGAAGAGAAATTCAAGCAAAAGGAGAGAAAAAAACAAGAAGAAGCTAAACAAAAAGCAAATGAAGAAATCAAGAAAAGGAAGAAACAAAGAAGAAAATGGAGGAGGACAAAGAAAGGGTCAAATTAGAGGAACAAAGGAAAAAAGAGGAAGCATTTAGAAATGATGTTGAAGAAGAAAAGAAAAATATTGAGTCTAAGCAAAAGAAAAAAACAAGAGCTAGAATAAAAAAGAAAAAAGGAATATATATCCCGAAAGGCAATAGAAGAATAACATAAAAGGATCATTGAAGTAGAGAAGAGGAAGGAAGAAGAAAAAAAAAATTCCCTAAAGAAGAATCGAGGAGAAAAGAAGAAGAACATAAGAAGGAGGAAATGAGGAAGAAAGAGGAAGAGGAGAAAAAAAAAGTGGAAGAGGTAGAAAGACAAAAGAAGAGAAAAATGGACGAGGATAGAAACAAAGGAGCAAGCCCTAGTACTATTAAAGGGATTGCAACAATGAACACACTCATCCATGTTGGTACCCCTATGAACTCAATACCAAGAAATTTATCTTACTCTTCTCAATTGATAGATTTAGAATATGCTATAGTGGTTGTAGGTGAATATTATTACAACAATTCAACAATGGGAATTGAGAAAAGATTAAACAAAATAAAAAGAGTTGAATCCCCCCCAACAAAGCATCCTCCAACAAGGAAATTTGATGGAAATTAGGACTACATCCTCAAGTTAATGCCCTAGATAATGCCTCGGCTCTAAGTGCATTTGCAGGGGCCAACTTAGTCTCGGTATGTGAACTATGTGCTATAGTGGAACTTTACAAGGCAAAGGTGGCAGAATTGGAAAACAATTGAAATTCTAGAGGGATAATTTGGAGGGTGAGTTTAAGAAACATGCCAATGAAGTTGAATAGTTGAATAAAGAAGAATTGGAAGCTTTGAAAGGAGCATACTCACAAGAAATAGAAAGATTGAAAGCATTGCATGCACAAGAAATAACAGGTTTGGAGGCAGAACACCAAGAATGGGCCAAACTCTCAGAGCCACAAGGACACCGAATTTTAGATCCTGAACAAGAGAAGCAAGAAATGGAAGCCATCATTAAGGAAGGCAGAAAATAAATGATTATCTTAGAAAATAAGAAAGAAGAATTCGATGATGCAAATGAAGACCTTAGAAAAATCCAAAGGGTATATTTATGCACATTAAATAACATCCATAGACACAGAGATGATTTGATCAGGTTATCAAACCAAATAGATGAGAAGAAAAACCAATATAAAAGGGCTCAAGATGGATGCTTTTGACAAGATTGTGGATTTACAAGGTGTATATCTTGAGACATCTGCCACCTTGCCCAGATACAATGTGAAGCAAAATTTAAAGGACCAAGTGTTGTCTGACTCCTCAAGGACCATATTTTAAAAGGCCCAAAAATCCTAGGAATTCACTACCAAAGATTGCAACGGACTTTGGAATTCTTCGAATGATCTAATAGAAGAATTTGGGATGGAAGTCATGGAAAAGTTGGATGAAGCAGCCCCAAGTGAATTAAGAATCAAGGAGATAGAAGAAAATTGAGATCTCAACGAGAAAGAAATTAATCAGATCAAATAGGTCAATAAAGACATCTTGAATGAATACTCGATAAAACCAATCAAATTGATTACTTCAGCAAAGGATTATCTCAAAACAATTCAATAGGATATGAAAAGAGAAGTAGTTTCCAGGATATGTGATGGTGAGCTACAAGTGGAAATGATGCAGCTAAGCAGAGTAGAAGAAGTCCTAAAGAAACTATGAATTGTGGAAAGCGTGCAAAGATAACATAGAATCCAAGAAATCCTCATAACTTTTTTATAATGTATATTTCTCCATAAAATTTGAATTCTACACATAACATAAGAATATGAAACGATTAGGTGTAACTGTCATATGAAATGATGACAGTTACATAATGTAAAGAGTCTCTATTGTTTTATAAAAGAGACCTCTATCGAAGATAAGAGGACTTTTTCTCGTTGTGTATTCAGATGAGAAAATTATTTCTGAGTAAATAAATAGCCAACTCAGTCACGGTCTGTGAACTAAGTTCTACATTGGACCTTTACAAGGAAAAGGTGGTTGAATTGGAAAAACAATTGAAATTCCAGAGCGATAATTTGGACGGTGAGTTTAAGCAACATGTCACTGAAGTTGAATAGTTGCATAAAGAAGAATTGAATCTCTGAAAGGATCATACTCACAAGAAATAGAAAACTTGAAAGCATTGCATGCACATGAAATAACAGGTCTAGAGGCAGAACACCAGGAACAGACCAGACTCTCAGAGCCACAAGGACACCAAATTTTAGATTCTGAACAAGAGAAGCAAGAAATGGAAGTCATCATTAAGGAAAGAAACAAATAAATGATTATCTTAGAAACTATGAAATAAGAATCCATCGATGTAAATGAATACCTAAGAAAAATCCAAAGGGAAATTTTCTGCACATTGAATAGCATCCAGAGACACCGAGATGATTTGATCAGGTTATCAGACCAAATAGATGAGAAGAAA
The DNA here is from genome assembly GCA_009831015.1 of Picea engelmannii. Lineage (NCBI taxonomy): Eukaryota > Viridiplantae > Streptophyta > Pinopsida > Pinales > Pinaceae > Picea > Picea engelmannii. The sequence continues at coordinate 36,455 of ML828597.1, read as the reverse complement.
AGTCAATACAAAAGGGCTCAACATGTTTTTGACAAGATTTTGGATTGGAAATGTGTATATCTTGAGACACCTACCACCTTGCCCAAATACATTGTGAAGCAAAAGTTAAAGGACCAAGTGTTGTTTGACTCCTGGAGGACCATATTTTAAAATTCCCAAGAAGCTTAGGAAATTGCTACCAAAGCTTGCAATGTACTTTGAAATTCTTTGGATGATCTAATAGAATAATTTGGGATGGAAGTCATGGAAAAGTTGGATGAAGCAACCCCAAGTGAATTAAGAATCGAGGAGATAGAAGAAAATCGAGATCTCAACAAGAAAGAAATTGATCAGATCAAAGAGGTCAATAAAGACAACTTGAATGAATACTTGATAAAACGATCAAATTGATTACTTCTACAAAGGATTATCTCAAAAGAATTCAGTAGGAAATGAAAAAAGAAGTAGCTTCCAGGATATATGATGGTGATCTGCATGTGGAAAAGATGCATCTAAGCAAAGTAGAAGATGTCTTAAAAAACTACAAATTGTGGAAATCCTACATAGATAACATGGTATCCAAGAAAGCCTTGTAACTTTTGTATAATGTATATTTCTCCATAGAATCTGAATTGTACACATAACATAAGAATAGGAAACGATAAGGTGTATCTGTCATCTGAAATGACAACGGTTACATAATGTAAAGAGTCTCTATTGTTTTATAAAATATATCTCTATCGAATATAAGAGCACTTTTTCTCATTGCATAGTTAGATGATACAATTATTTCTGAGTAAATACAGAGCATAAGGCATTTAAAAGTCATGACTGTTGACAAATGTGTATGGGACTATTCTACATATGTATTTGTTATATGAGTTTCTTGGGTGTTTATCATGTGAACTATTTATGTGTATAATATTTGATATTCTTATGCTTTTGTAATTTCTAAGTGGATACAATGGTAATGTTACATGTTTAGTTTGTAACTATTTGTGACTTCATTTGTAGCCTTATTGTTTTTAACATGTTATTAACTGATAGGAACTATTTATGCAATTACTAACATCATTTCATACTATGTTCGTCTTGTTAGATTTGCTCCTAATTAGGATAGGATAACATTAGGTTAGTATAGTTAGTTTTAATTTTGTTGCAAGTAGTTTAATAAAATTCTAACAAGAATCGTTTGGAGGACAATCCATCCTCATCTTTGTAATTAATAAACCCTTAAGTGGCAACCAAGCCCACATACTAGCTGGAATTTTCCATACAAACGAGAACGATCCTAATCAGGGCTTGCTAGTGGGCATCTTCCCTTACCTGCTTGAAAATCCATTTGTACATGTCAATGCAGGGATTATATTACAATGGGTCAAAAAATCATTGACCAAAAAACACAAAATAGGCCAAAAACAACTCATTTTTTTTTTGTTTGGGGGCTCTGACCCCAAACCCCCAGGTAGGGGTGGCATTGCCAGGCCTCCCCCAATGCATGGAGATAACCATGCAAAGAATATAACACATTCCCAAAAAAAAAGGTTACATGAAGAGGACCACATACCATAGAGAGACAAAGGATTCCATGGTAAATTCTTGCACACAAGACAACTAATACCAAAGCATAAAGTTTCTTATTGAAAGAAAACCAAACTATAAAAACTCAAATTAAAAAATCACATACCTTAACACTTCAAAGGAAAAAAGGTTCCTAAATGAAGTATCAAAGTAGAAAAATCTAAGAATAACCTTTTGGAGATCTCATAATTACAAATCCAATTGTGTTGATGACATGTCAATCATAGTTCATATGAGGTCGCATGAGGAAAAATAAAACTAGGGCTTTTCTATAAATAGAGAAAAATCCCCAAATTCAAATTCATTTGCACATGTTGAAGTTGGAGAGTGGAGGGAGGCCCTAAATTTTGTGTGTTCATTGCGAGCAAACCAACCTGTGAAATTTTAGTTGCGAGTTCAAGGTTAGTAGTCTAAACCTCCTCTTGATTTTCAATGGTTTACTTTTTTAGATTAGGTCTGACTTAACCCTGGGGGAACGTTGAACAATTTTTTTAGGGCTAGCATGGGAGTTGGGGTTGATTCCTACACTAGGAACATAGGAACTAGCCCCACTATCTACATTGGTCCTATGCAGGAAATTGGGGGGTTTCCTACATTGATCTAGTGTAGTTTTATTACCCAATATTTGTGCTAACTAAGTTAGGTCAACTCCACGGTTTGACTAGCTTGGTTTTTACAAGTTTGAGGTCATATAATGGTGGAAAGGGGTTGTAAATGAGGGTTATGCATGCCAATAGTGATGTATCTATAATGACTGTTGAAAATGTCACAAGTGAGGAGTTTTGAAGCAATAACAACCAAGGATTTAGCTCATGAAATACATAAGCCTCTCAAAGCCCCACTCATCCTTCACTACTAAAATCATTGGCATGGATCTTCAGTTGCATTCATGTAAAGCAATAAATCTTTTGAAATTTTAGGTTTTTCCAAAGTAGGGGAAGAAGTAATGGCATCTCTAGTGGCCTAGAACACTTCCTAGGAATATTTGGACCAAAAGAAGTCTACATCCTTTTTAAGCACTTTATGGATGGGATTAATTATTGAAGTGAATTCGAGAATGAATTTGTGAATGAAATGGTCTTCCTCATAAAGGAAGGGATTCCCTTCTTTAAAGAAGAAGGATTAATCCTTTGGATAACATATCCATTGAAAATCTATGGTAACCCCAAACTTAGACACAATATGTCCAATGAGTTTTCCCTCTATCGCCCCAAAAATTAACTTCTTGAGATTAAGAGAGATACCAAACTTTTGACAGTGTTGAAAAAACTATCTAAGATGATCGAAAAATGATCCTTTCTACAGTTCAAGTAAACTATCAAAGCATCTAGGTATACCTAATAAGTCATGACATTGATAAGGATATGTCAAAAGTTAAGTGCATCATCCTATGAAATGTGGAACTCACATTTATCAACCCAAAAGGCATACGGTCATAAGTATAGATGCCACATCTTGTGGTGAAAGTGGTTTTGTACCTATCCTTTGTCTTCACCTTGACTTGATTGTACCCTAAAAATCCATCAAGGAGACACATAATTTAAAATCCAACAACTTGTTGCAAGATCAAGTGCATGTTGGGAAAGGAAAAATTCTCTTACACACACTTTTTTTAGAGGCCTAAATTCAACACATAGGTGGATGTCCCCATTCTTATTCCTAAAAGGCACTAGGTTTGCCACCCAATTAAAATATTGAACAAGAAAAGTATCTAACATTTTGTCCAATTCATTCTAAATTATGGCTTCAAGGTTGGGATTCATGGGATGATGTCTGTGATTGATATGATTATTGTTATGCTTGATAGGAATAGCATGGTATATCACATCAAGATCAAATCCAATAAGTCTTGATGGTACCAAAAAAAACATTAGAGAACTTAGGAAAGAGATCAATCAGGTTATGCTTGTGTACTTCATTGCAACTAGGTCAGTCTTGATGGTACCAAAAAAAATATTAGAGAACTTAGGAAAGAGATCAATCAAGTTATGCTTGTGTACTTCATTGCAACTAGCTCCTATGTACAAGAACTTTTGCTCTTCTTCTGCCCAACATTGAAGAGTATTGTTTCTTCCACCAAGTTCTTCTTTGAAGTTTCTTCATTAGGGATCCTAGATTTATAAGAATCATAAGTTCTTCTTTGAAGTTTCTTCATTAGGGATCCTAGATTTATAAGAATCATAAGTGAAAAAATATTTTCCAAAAGGTACACGTTCCTTAGGATAAACAATGGCTTTTAGTCAAATGACCTCGAGACCTCTTCATCATCGAATAGGAAGTTCAATATATGCTCATCATTTTCAAATACCTACCATGATTCATCACTATCTAGGACCATGGGTTTGTATGTAAAAAGGATAAAGAACTCTAGGAAATTTCTTAAGTGATGCTCCTTTGAATTAGTGGCATATGCAACCAGCGAATAATCTGCTATAGTATTCATATCCCGATAGATATAAGTCACTAAGTTAAATGACAAAAATGAAATATAGAAGCAAGAAAATTCAACATAAACCGATTTATAGCATGAAGTTTGAGAGGTAATTAAACTATTGTTCTCTTTTAGACAATTGTCTAGGAGTTGATTTTGATCAAAGCAATATTACAATTAAGGTAAGATTCCATCACGGCTCCAGCTAAGAAAAAAACCATCGTCAAAACTATGAGAACAGAGGTTAAGCACAAAGCCTATGGTATTGTGGTATTTGATATTCCATTCATAAAGTAAGTTTGCCCATCTAAGTAGAAACTCCCGAACATGATAAAGAGGTTAAACAAAAAAAACTAATGTGATCTCATCCCATATCCATCACCTTTAAATTTATTTAAAAAATTTGAAAATTGTACTGGGTATGATAAAGTTTAATGAAGTGTATGATAAGAAATTTAGGATATAGTCCATCGCCTTTAAATTTATTTAAAAGTTTTGAAAATTGTATATGTATGATAAAGTTCAATGAAGTGTATGATAAGAAATTTAGGATATAGTTTATGTTTTTAAATTTATCCAAAATTTTTGAAAATTATATTTATATGATAAAGTTTAATAAAATATATGATATAATAAATAATCAATGTAATGTTATTTAATACATTAAGTGATCTCATTTCATATCCATCACATTTAAATTTATTTAAAAATTTTGAAAATTGTAATGTGTATGATAAAGTTTAATAAAGTGTATGATATGAAATTTAGGATATAGTAAATCATCAATTTAATGTTATTTAATGCATCGAACATTTATTAGTTTTCATTTTAAATGATTTCATTTCATATTCATCACCTTTAAATTTATTTAAATTTTTTGAAAATTGCACTGTGTATGACAAAGTTTAATGAAGTGTATGATATGAAATTTAGGATATATTAAATAATTAATTTAATGTTTTTTAATATATTGAACATTCATTAGTTTTCACTTTTTGGTGAGAAGAAAAATAAGATGGCAAATAATTAGTAAGTTTTAGCTTACCTGATCAAGGATTTTATTATCAATTAAATTTAAAATACTTAAGTTTTCACTTTTTGGTGAGAAGAAAAATAAGATGGCAAATAATTAGTAAGTTTTAGCTTACCTGGATTTTATTATCAATTAAATTTAAAATACTTAAGGTTAAAGTGAAATGTGGTATTAATTTGTTTTATAATTTGAAATTTAAAATTTTATGAAAATTGCATTATTTAATATTAAATAAAAAAGAAAAATAATTATCAATAATATATATTATATATTTTCAATTAAAAACTTAAAATAAAAAATTAAGAAATGTCAAATTTATATATCCAAAAAAAAAAAATTATCAATAACATATTATATCTTTCAATTAAAAACTTAAAATAAAAAAATTAATAAATATCATAATGATTCATATACTCTCACTTTAAAGATAAAAATTAATAATTATATCTTTCAATTAAAAACTTAAAATAAAAAATTAATAAATATCATAATGATACATATACTCTCACTTTAAAGATAAAAACTAATAATGATAACTTCAGTTAAACCATCACTTAACTACATATTGACCAATATTAATGTATATGCTTACACATACCCAACAACACGTTGGAAAGGAAGACATGTATATATGTGTGAAGATTTACAAAACTAAGTACACAAGTTGGATATATATATATATATATTTGAAATGTTTAAATTGCATAATGTAGATATTAAATTTATATATTATAAATTTTTGGTTTATTAAACATTTAAATTTATTTATGGATATATAACTTTTAGCTGATCAATTTCAAAATAGTTTAGGTTGAATTTGAGTTTCCAAATTTTACCTATGTTGTTGATGTAAATAAGATTGCTTTTATTATGCATTAATTTATTTGGTACTCAATCTTTGAAATTTTTTTGTATTAATTTATTTGGTACTCAATTTTTGAAATTGTTTCCATGCATGTGTATGTTATAAGATCATTGAAATAAAAATATAAATAAAACAATACTTCTTCCATAGAATTAGTGGTCAAACAACATTTTATCAAGTGAGAGGAGTGGATTCTATTTTCCAGAGAAGTGAAATTCTATTCTTTTTTTCTATGGAAATGTTTTATCCTCTTTTTTAAAAATGAAATTCTTTACCCAGTTAGAGGTATGGTTTATTTTCTCCTTCTTTATGGAAATGTTTTTAAATGTATTTGTATGACTACACCTCGACTTCAACTTTGAATAGGGTGCATTGGTTTTGGTGTTATCTATGGTACATATATGATATATTTTATGATCTGTCTTTTTGCAGGTCTTCATTTACAATTGTGTAGAATAATTCATGCCATCATGTCTTCTCATAATGAGGAAATGAACAATGTAACAAGATAAACTCAAGAACGTGTTATGTGACATATAGAAAAAAAATTAGAACACATGATTGATCAATAAAAGGAAGATTGAAGAAATCAAGAGAGACAAGGTCTAATCTATATTATAATATCTTAAGTTTGATGGTCTTCGATTTCAACCTCCATTCTCATATGATTGATATGAAAAAATGGAAAATGTGACTTGTATGGTTAAGGGAAAAAATGGAAGAATACATATTGATCAATTAATATGTAGTATATATGTTATTTAAAATCTCCATCATATTACTATCTTACTATTTGTTACTTTATTACTTTGTTCATTTAAATTTCCACTTGGCATTCTTGATTTTACTTGCTTTGTGATCATATCATAAATGAAATTTAATAATTTTGAATGGTGTAATTTTTTGTTTTATGTAACTTTTTGTTGAATCATAATTTATTAGATTAATAAATATGAAATTTATATTATTTTCTTATTGAATATAGAAGTTTACATTGTCGCCTATGACTAGAACCAACATATATCCATCTTAACTTTATATATATTAAATGTTGACTTGGATCAAATCCCTTGAGGTGTGTAATACCCTGGTTTTGATCGTAGATATATTGGATCGGATTATTTATAAATTATAAATGCATTGCTATAATGACGAAAATCAATCCATGTGAGCTTAAATATATGAAGTTGTGTAGAAATGATGTAAATGTGTTTGTATGGATTTTTAGTGCACACCACTCAATGCCAAGACACAACTAGTGAATTCCTAGGCATGTATAAATGATGCAAATATACTTCTATGGACCATATGATATACTTGCCACTATGAATTCAAGATATGTAAATAATAATGATGAAATATAGTATTTAATGGTCGAATATGGGTGTGGGGAGGAGCACAAGATGGGATATGATTCCAATCGAGGAGAAGAGGGAAGGGGGGATGTAGCATCCAATTCCATTGATCACATTTTATACATTGACTTATTCTTTGAGGACACTTACGAGCAAGTGATCCAGTAAGATTATGGTACTTTATGATTATGCTTTGATTATGAGTAATGTTGTGATGTCATTGAGATTTATATGTTGTTTTTCTATATGTATATATTAACAGGTATTATGATGAGGTTTCATGAGTGTGTAGGAAACGTGACAGGTTGAGGATGTTGATAGCATTAATAGACTTCCTTGGACTCTGGATTGAGTCAAGCAGTGGACTTTACCTTGGTTTGAGTGCTTGATTTATTGCATTTATTATGATGATGAGTTCAGTATGGATTTCATATATAAGGATTATTGACATTGTTTTTTTCAGTGGATGCAGGCTTGGTGACGCTTACTAATCCGACTCACATATGGAGTAGAGGGGTCATACACAGAAACCAGACAGATGAGGGAGAGGTGTGGCAGTGTCCCTATCACATCCTATTAGCATTCTCGTCGTGACCTGAACTGAAGGTTAACGATTACCTTTTTCAGAGAGGTCCATGATGCCAAGAGGGCAGACTGCGACAGTCACTCAAAAAGAATTCTAAGGGGCGCGCAATAAGGAGGAATCCTTATTCCTTAGAAAATCACTTAGTCTCTCACAAAGTCAACCAGTGGAGTGTTGATTCCAAGTGTCTGACAAACTTCCAAACTAGTCAATGGTGAGTGGCACCCTTGGAGCACTGAAGTGCGTCTTGAAGGGCACGTTGCGTAAACAAAATTGTGAGTCAAAAAAAATCTAGAAGGCCTAGAAAAAATAAATGATTATACTTTGTTAGAAAAGAGCATACAATCAATTATTAAAATATGAGCTAGAAAACTAACAATGAGTCTAATTCTAAGTTATTTGACTAAATAAAACATAAAAAGGGTTAAAGGAAGTTTGACTTAATAAATTTAGTAAAGGAGAATAAGAATCAAAAGTTGGGTATGTGCACATGTGTGAAAGAAATTAATAAAAGTGAAATTTTTAATTAAGAGAAAATAAAATTATGAGAGAATAGGTGGGCAACTTAGAGTTAGTATCCTAAATCAATCAACCACTAAATCCTAACTAAAGTAATACTCCTAATCAAACCCAAACTGAATTTTAGTTAGGGGACACAATAAAGGAGGGAATGGGGAACTAAGAGACGACTATGAGAAAAATAGGAACAAATTGGGGAATGTGATGTAGACCCCCCCCCTTCTCCCCTCGGGGGATATTGACCTCCCGGTCAAGAATCGATCAAGATACTGAGTCAGATCGACTTTTTGGGTCTCTGCTAGACCCCAAATCCATTTACACTGGCCCTTTTTCCCATGACGCAGGTCGTATGAGACCCGCAAGCCCTCTCCATAGCGTTGGTCAAATTTCAACGCCAATGGGCGCTAGCTCTTCTGACTAAACCCATTCCCTCCACATGACCCCAGGTTGCGATCGTGGGCCAAATCCCTTCACGAATCTGTGCTTCGGAGTTTTTGTGAGTTGCCTGCTCTATTTTTCCCGAAACCCGAATCAACGAATTACAAAACTAACGAGTACTAACTCCTTTCCTTCAGGCCCTTTAATATGGCGCCGAGCCATAACTTGGGGCTCAACTATTGAGCGCTTCAGGACTTCTCCCTTCACATCTCCCAATAATGTCTTACAACCTTCCTTCCGAAATCCGAACCTCGAACTTCCCTTGTGTCGGATCGACAGTCCATGTCTCCCCGCAACCAACGGTTCAGATCCCTTTTCGTGCTTCACGATATCTGCGGATTGATCGACGCAGTTCTTCCAATTCGTGACTCTGTGAGTCTTCTTATATGTTGCCACATTCTTTCCTCACGATCAACGGACGTGATCAACTCGCAACTTCGGACTTCACGAGTTTTCGCGAGTGGCTTGCTCCCCTTTCCCGATTTCTGAATCGGTGAATTCTTCGGGACCAGATCTACGGTCTACGTTCCTCTCGCGATAAACTACTGTGATCACTTTCGTGAACTTGGACTTCGTGAGTCCTCTCTTCTTCTGAATCTGCTTCTCCTACCCCCGACTTCCCGATTTGCGAATCAACGAAGCGTTGATCTTTCGCCACGTGTCCTGCCTTAATGGATGGTCACGATTGCCTCATGATTTCAGACTTCGTGAGTTTTCACTCTACTCCTTGCAAATCTTCCGAAGTCTGATTCCTCGAATTCTCGGATCTGCTTCCTCCTGTCCCCCTGGACAATGGACGATTTTGACAACCTTTGAAACTTCGAGACTTCATAAGTCCGCTTCTCCTATGCACTTGAAGGGGTTTAATCCTTGTGCACTTACCTCTGGATCCAACGACTGTTGGTCCTTCACGCCTAGATCCAATGGACGAGATATGTTCCTCTCTTGCGCACTTATTCTTCTCGTCTGGACTCTGATCCAATGGTCCATATTCTTCACAGTGCTTGATCAAATGACCATTGTTTCTCCTCCTCCCGTGCTTACGCTTTCTTCTGACTTGGAAGAGTTTCTAAGTGTCAAAGGTTGCAGCCTTTGATCTTTCTCCTTTGAACCTGACTACCTTGGGTCTCGTCTGTGCTTCTAAAAACGTTGTCTCTCCTGATCTTTTTCTCGCTCGAATCTCCAAGGTTCTTGGTCCTTCTACGTCCTTCAAAGGACTTTCTGGTGCCCTCCCGTCACATTATGCACTCGACTTCCTGAGCTTTAGAACTTGAAACAAGTCTGCCTCTACACGCACTCCTTGCGCTTTGACTAGCCTTTCAATGGTTGTCTTTCAACACTTCGTCTAAGTGTCAGCCTAGTGCACTCTTTTCACAGGTATTCCTCCAGAGTATTCAACAACTCTGTATCACCTTGAGCTTCAACTGCTCAGACTTCAAACATATCTATCCCTTTTTCTCCTCGAAGGGATATAAGTTCCCTCTTGGAAACTTCTTGCTCAAAGCACACCTTGATGAGCGTTTTCTACAGAGTATTCAGTAACTTTGTAAGTGTCTTCTCCTTGACACTTCTCTTCTCTTTGAACTCGAACTAGAGTTCCTTTGTGCACCCCTTGCACCTACTCAATACCCTCACGGTAGAGCTCTGTAGACTCTTCACCAATTTTGTTCTCTCCTTTGTGCCTTCTCTGCACAGCCTTCCCTCCAAAGTATTCAGTAACTCCGAGACTCCTTGGGTTTGTGAATCCTTCTAGTGTGCCCTTCTGGCACGTTCTTCTCTGACAGAAAGAGTTAAGATGCACACTCCTTGCATGGCTACAGAGTTTCCAATGCTCTGTTGTGCACTCCTTGCACAGCCTAAAGAACCCATAAACAATTTCAACAAACTCACAAATAAAGAATTATATCTATCCCTGCAGATTAAATCTATCCCAAGCATCTACATTATACATTCATATAAACACACAGGTGACATTCATTCATAAACATATAAACACACACATAATCATATGCAGGAAAAATTGCTCTTTTTTCCTTAACATGAATGTCCGATTACAATATGTGCAGGATGGAATGTAACAGAGTTTGAGCTCTCTCAAACTAAATTATTCTACCTCCTATTCAATAACAATACTCCTCAAGTCACCCCATTTGGGCATGCCATGCATCTACGTATACGGGAAGGTTCCTAAGGTTCCCTCTGACTACCTCTCCTATCGAAGTAACAACTAACAACTACTCAAGCTCTATTACATTCAAGATTGAGAGTGAAAATCCCATATCTCTCGCGATCATTCAGTTTTTGAGCATTTCTCTCTCCTTCAATCATCCGTTCAAAACGGATCTACAGGAAAACGCCAACTTTTAGATTCCAAATAATTAAAAAGGCGCGCTATGGCGCTAAGTTTTCCATCCACGTGGACTTGTTGACGATGCTCCTGCATCATACTCCACGGCTGGGAAAATCATGAGCTCATGCTCATGGCTCCCTTTGCTATGTTGTTGAGATCCTCCATGGTCCCATACCTGAAATTGGAGTTGTCCACTTGCTACTCTTCCTTGCAGCTTTTTCTGCCCTACTGCTCCTGCAGGTCCTCTTCTGTTCCATCCTTCTCTGATGACTGCTTCTTGTGCTACTTCCAGGATCAATCTCTTTATCTTCTCTATTTCTTTGTCCAGCTGGTCCACTGGTTGGTTTTCCTCCAATGATTAGAACACTCCTCTGATCCTCCTCCTTTTTGATGGAAGTATTTAACTTCTCATCATCTTCATTCACATGGTTTACAAACCCACATGAATATTCATCTATCAGCAATCCTTGTTGATATGAACTCTCCCCTAAGCTCCTGAGACTTTCAGACAGTCTCATTTCCCTTCCCTTGCCCACCTGGCAATTTGGGATTTCTCTCCTACTCTCCTGGAAGTCTATGAGATCTCCTGATCCCATCTCATTTCCCACCTGGCAATATGAGTTTCCATTGTTGTCCTCCCGACAGTCTAAGAGATCCTCACTTGATCTCATATCATTGTCCACCTGGCAATTTGAAAATTCATCTCTGCCCTCCTCGCAGTTTATGAGACCTATAACCGATCTCCCTTCCTCATCATTGAGGGTTTCTCCGACTTCTGGATCACAAATGAAAACCAACTCCTCCTCTATGTCACTGAGGTTTTTAGCATGGCCCAACCACCTTTTCAACTCTTGTTGATTCTTTCTAACCAACAACTTTTGAACATGACATTTTACTTTCTTGTTCAGAGGCCATTTGTACCTCCAGCTTACCTTTTCCTCCTGCTGCATCCTCAATTCTAGCCTCTCCATCCTTTCTCTTATCTCATTAAGCTCCAGATCCATCTCTGGATTGCATTTCTTCTTGCGGTATTCTCTTCAATCACGCTCATGGCCTTCAGTATCCATTTCCACCTTCTGTTGTTCCTTCTGAAATGTCTTGTGGATTACTCGACATATGAGAGAATATCCAACTCCTCCTATATCTCACCTGACTGTTTGCTGACTGTTGCGGACTTGTAACAATCATTCAAAGAGCATCAATACTCTGTCTTCTCCTTCACCTGATGTCTACAGGAGAATTTATGCTTCAGATACTACTTGATGTAGCCATACTATCTCCTTCATTTCCTTCATCTTAAATCTACAAAAGAAAATTTCTCTATTACCACTTGATGGTATCAGACTATCTCCTTTCCTCTTTTGCTTGATGTCTACAAGCAAAAATCTACTCTGATACCACTTGATGTAGACCTCCCCCCCCTTCTCCTCTCGGGGGTTGCTGACCTCTCGGTAAAGGATCGATCAAGATACTGAGTCAGATCGACTCTTTGGGTCTCTGTTAGACCCCAAATCCATTTACACAGGCCCTTTTTCCCATAGCACAGGTCGTATGAGACCCGCAGGCCCTCTCCATAGCGCTGGTCAAATTTCAATGCCAATGGATGCTAGCTCTTCTGACTAAGCCCCTTCCCTCTACATGACCCCGAGATGCGACCGTGGTCTAGCTCCCTTCGCGACTTTGTGCTTCAGAGCTTTTGCGAGTTGCCTGCTCTATTTTTCCCGAAACCCGAATCAACGAATTACAAAACCGACAAGTACTAACTCCTTTCGTTCAGGCCCTTTAATATGGCGTCGAGCTATAACCTGGGGCTCAACTATAGAGCGCTTCGGGACTTCTCCCTTCACATCTCCCGATAATATCTTACCTCCTTCCTTCCAAAATCTGAACCCCGAACTTCCCTTTTGTCAGATCGACGGTCCACGTCTCCCCGCAACCAACGGTTCAGATCCCTTTTTGCGATTCACGATATCTACGGACTGCTCGACGCAGTTCTTTCGATTCGCGACTCCGCGATTCTTCTTATCTGTTGCCACATGCTCTCCTCACAATCAACGGCTGTGATCAAATCGTACCTTCGGACTTCGTGAGTTTTCACGAGCGGCTTGCTCCCCTTTCCCGATTTCTGAATCGACGAATTCTTCGAGATCAGATCTACGGTCTACGTTCCTCTCGCGATCAATGCCCATGTTCACTTTCGCAAACTCGGACTTTGCGAGTCCTCTCTTCTCCCAAATCTACTTCTCTTGTCTCCGAATTCCTGATTTGTGAATCAGCGAAGCGCTGATCTTTCGTCACGTGTCGTGCCTTAATGGAAGGTCACGATTGCCTCGTGATTTCAGACTTCGCGAGTTTTCACTCTGCTCCTTGCAAATATTCTGAAGTCTGATTCCTCAAATTCTCGGATCTGTTTCCACCTATCCCCCTGGACGATGGACGGTTCCGACAGCCTTCGAAACTTCGGGACTTCATAAGTCTGTTTTTCCTATGCACTTGAAGGGGTTTAAGCCTCGTGCACTTACCTCTGGATCCAATGGTTGTTGGTCCTTCGTGCCCAGATCCGATGGATGAGATCTGTTCCTCTCCTGCGCACTCGTTCCTCTCGTCTAGACTCTGATCCAACGGTCCAGATTCTTCACAGTGTTTGATCCAATGGCCACTGTTGCTCCTCCTTTTGTGCTTACACTTTCTTCTTACTTGGAAGAATTTCTAAGTGTCAAAGGTTGCGACCTTTGATCTTTCTCCTGCGAACCCAACTACCTTGGGTCTCGTCTGCGCTTCTAAAAACATTGTCTCTCTTGAGCTTTTCCTCTCTCGAATCTCCAAGGATCTCGGTCCTTCTATGTCCTTCAAAGGACTTTCTGGTGCCCTCTCGGCACGTTCTGCGCTCGAATTCCTGAGCTTTCGAACTTGAAACAAGTTCGCCTCTATGCATGCTCCTTACACTTTGACTAGCCTTCTGATGGTTGTCTTTCAACACTTCGTCTGAGTGTTGGCTTGATGCACTCTTTGCACATGTCTTCCTCCAAAGTATTCAACAACTTTGTATCACCTTGAGCTTCTACTACTCCGACCTCAAAGGTCTCTGTCCCTTTTTCTCCTCAAAGGGATATAAGTGCCCTCTTGGCAACTTCTCGCTCAAAGCACACCTTGATGAGCATTTTCTACAGAGTGTTCAATAACTCTATAAGTGTCTTCTCCTTGACACTTCTCTTCTCTCTGAACTCGAACCAGAGTTCCTTTGTGCACCCCTTGCACCTACTCAATGCCCTCCTAGCAAAGCTTTGCAGACTCTTCACCAATTTTGTTCTCTCCTTTGTGCCTTCTCTGCACAGCCTTCCCTCCAGAGTATTTAGTAACTCTAAGGATTCTTGGGTTTGTGAATCCTTCTGGTGTGCCATCCTGGCACATTCTTCTCTAACAGAAAGAGTTCATATGCACACTCTTTGCGTTGGCTATAGAGTTTCCAATGCTCTGTTGTGCACTCCTTGCACAGCCTAAAGAACCCAGAAACGATTTCAGCAAACTCACAAATAAATAATTTGATCTATCCCTGCATATGAAATCTATCCCAAGTATCTACAGTATACATTCATATAAACACACAGGTGACATTCATTCATAAACATATAAACACACACATAATCATATGCAGGAAAAACTGCTCTTTTTTCCTTAACATGAATGTCCGATTACAATATGTGCATGCTGGACTGTAACATAGTCTCAACTCTCTCAAACTAAATTATTCTACCTCCTATTCAATAACAATACTCCTCCAGCCTCCCCATTTGGGCATGCCATGCATCTACGTATACGGGAAGGTTCCTAGGGTTCCCTCCAACTACCTCACCTATCAAAGTAACAACTAACAACTACTCAAGCTCCGTTACATTCAAGATTGAGAGTGAAACTCCCATATCTCTTGCGAACATTCAGTTTCTGAGCATTTCGCTCTCCTTCAATCATCTGTTCAAAACAGATCTATAGGCAAGCACCGGCTTTTAGCTTCCAAATAATTAAAAAGGCACGCTATGGCGCTGAGTTGTCCCTCCACGTGGGCTTGCTGACAATGCTCCTGCATCAGAATGTGAGGGAATTTGTCTAATTAATTAAAATAAAAAAGGATTTAACATGTGCAACTTGGGGAGAGTGTGACATGTGTAGTGGGTGAATAATCTTTGATTTAATCATTTAAAATTGTTTATTAGTGCATGAGAGGACATGTGTCAAAACAAATTTTCCTATAAAAGAAATGGTGAGGAAAAGAGAAGAAACCATATTGTTGGATGAATGAAATGTTGCTGAAATTTTTACTCACTAGTTTGCTTGTGGAGAGTTGGGTTGCAAACTTGTGAAAGGGGTGGAAGCCTCTCCTTGCGAGGATAAGTTTTTGCTATTGTGTTTTGGTATTCTGTGTATGACCCCTTTGCAGCTCAGAGAGTTAAGGGGGACTAAGAGTACCCCTAGCATTGGCTGGGAGGTACCAATGAAGTCTTAGGATTGGAAGACGAAGGATTTTGGACGTTGCACAAGGTCAGAGAAAGAAGCTACATCACTAACAACAAATCCCATGGTTACAGTATTCAGTTGCAGCTGTGATAGTTATTTTATTTTAATAAATAAATGATTAGTTAATGTATATATATGGATCGAGAGATTTAAATGATTTGTTATTTCTATTCTTTATTCATATTGTTTCAAAAAAATAAATGTATGGGTCAATTGATATAAAATATAAGTGAATTATGTAATTACTTGTTATTCTTTTAAAATAATGTGTGAACTACCTATATTTTGGACAGACTTGACGATTTGTTCTGTGATTGCCTGTGTAAATTTTAAAAAATATATATGGAATGAATCGACTGGTTAAACAATCATTGATCTGGTAGATATGTGTGGTTAAGGATATGGACTGAAAATCTAAAACTAATTATTATTCTTGAAATAATATATTGAAAAACGTGTGTGGATAGCATGGCCGAATGCGATAATTTGCTATGTTGTTGTATAGATTCACTTTATAATTAGAAAGATATTTAGAATTAAGGATATGATTGAATAATGAAATAAATTATAATTAAGAAGGAAAAGGTTACCCTACTTTCCTTGTATAAAATAATATACTCATCAACCATGAAAATAAAATAGAAGGAAAAGTTATATGGGCCAATTGTTAACTCGTTATTGATATGGAGGTTCGAGTGACTAAATATATTATGAATGGTTTCCAATAAATTAAGTATTAATAATTTTGTCACTATTGAACTTTAGAAAAATCATGTATTAATCATATTCTAATGTTTGCACATTGGTATTATATGAATGAGATGAATTTAAGAAATTAAATCATGTATTAATCATATTCTAATGTTTGCACATTGGTATTATATGAATGAGATGAATTTAAGAAATTATAGTTAATTATTCAGAAATTTATGGATAAACTGAATTGATTTATGTGAATATCGTGTCTCATAAATTATGTGAATATAGTGTTATTGGATTTACAATAATGGACGTGACAAAATCTTATAATATAGTGATGATTTGGAAATCATAATTGTAGTTGGTTATTGAATAACGAAATTCTAGTAGTATGGATAACATTGTGATGGTTAAATAATTAAGTTAGATTTTCTTTTACCAACATTGGTGAATGTTTAGCATAGGATTGGTTACAGGTATAAATACTTTTGTGTTCCTCAGAACAACTGACAGTCCTGAGACCTTAGATGGTCAAAATTGATTGGATGAATCCTGGACTATGAGCGTTGATTATGTGTCTCGAAGGTCCTAACTTTGCAGGGTAGGATGGAGGGTGGTTAGTTGCTTATGTTATTTTATCATTAGATCTTACTGTTATGTTGCATAGATGGTATTTTGTGGCTCATTACAATGATGTAAAATATTAATAGAATGAATATTTATAATTTTTGTCATTATAGATTATTGATAGTGCTTATCTAAAGTTGTAACGGATAATTGCAAATTGTTTNTATATATATATATATATATATATATATATATATATATATATATATATATATATATATATATATATATATTACTACTTCATTTTATTTTCTTACCTTGTGTTGTGTACGGAAGGGATGTTACATATGGTATTAGAGCGGGTTTAACTCTGCGACGTCGGACCCGTTATGCTTTCCACTCTTTTACACTTAAGTTAAAAATGTATTACTAATGCAAACCAAATTTTATTATGGCAGGTATCATGGTTAGAGGACACGGGATAAGTAAACGTCGGGGTGCAGGAGGAAGATGTACACTTCCTCCAAGTACATCCACGCCAGAGGGATCTTCTCCATAGGGAGATGAGCGGACTACTCTACAGGAGCAGGTTGCAGTGGGAGATGTGGTAGGTATGATAAGGTCCTTTCAGAGGATGTCAGAGGCATTAATCAATCTCCTTGATCGGGATGAGGGCAGAGAGTATGTGCCCAATGAGGGTTCACAATGCCCTCTAGTAGTTAGTAGTAGTGTACACAGAGAACTCGAGAAGGTGAAATTTCCCGAGTTCGGGGGTGCCACAGATGGCTTAGCCATCGAGGCATGGTTGGAGAATATGGTGATGTGTTTTTCACTGTGTGATTACACCTCCAACATGAAAGTTTGCATGGCAGTATTTCAACTGAAAGGGAGTGCACTTCTTTGGTCGAAGACAGTCTTACCACAACTGAACATGGTCGTTGAAGACGTGTCATGGGAATTGTTCAAGAAACAATTCCGAGAGAAGTACGTGTATACTGAATTCATTGAGTGGCAGCTTAATGAGTTCAACACGTTACGACAGGGTAGTCATACGATACCCGAGTATGAGGCTAGGTACATGGAGTTGCTCAAATATGATCTGCATATGAACACATAGAAACTTAAGGCTAATACATTTGTGTTTGGCCTCAACTTCAACATTCATGCATAAGTGAGGATCTTCATGCCTCAAATGTTGCACGATGAAGTTCAGAAGGATCTCATTATTGAAGAAGAGTTGAACAGTGGGGGTCAGGGTAGGACTCCTTCCAGGTAGAAAGGACATGTGCCACCTAGAGTGTCACATCATCATACATCATTCAAATAGACTTCTGGGCACCGTGATACACCCAGAGGACATGTATTCTCGACACAATGTCGATAGACTACCCATCAACAAAATCCATATCGAGCACCACAACATCAGCAACCACGCCGCCCACAACAACAACAACAACAACATTTTAGATCTACTCTGCAGAACAGACTAGGACTGTAGACTCCTAGGCCAACAACTTCTTCTTTTGGAACTAGGAGCACCGGCCCGAAGAACAGATGTTAGAAATGCAGGGAGCCCACTACCAAAGAGATTTTCCTATTGAGAAGGAAAGAGTTGTTGAATCAACAAGACCGATGAAAATTGGATATTTTGGAAAGGCCCACAAGATTCATGTAGCAGTGAATAAACGTCAGGTAGAGCATCAGTCTACAGTGCTCAAGACATCAGGTATGATCGCAGATAAACATTTGAGTATTTTAATAGATCCAGGAGCTACTGAAATTTTTATATCTAATGTTCCACTTAAAAGAATTAAGGTAAAGGAAGTCGATCAAGATGAGTTTAGATATGTAGAATTGACATCTAGAGCCAAACAAAGAGTTGGAGGAAAGGTTATGGATTGTAACATTAATTTGGGTGATTTCGTCACGAATTTAAACATGTATGTCACAATCCTAGGATCTTACGACATTGTAATTGGAATGGATTGGTTAGAATTGCACGACGTGATACTTAACTGTAAGACTAAACTATTAATTCTAATGGATGATTTGGGACAGAGTAGAGTAATTGTGGGAAGAAACCAAGGAGTGTTGTTGAGATTTATTTCTTCCCTACAACTACATAAAAGTATTTGCAATGGATGTAATTTATATGCCATATTAGCGCTAAATGAAAATTGGGACACAAAATGATTAGAAAACCTTCATGTAGTATCGAAGTTTGCCGATGTATTCCCTAAAGAACTACTAGGTTTATCGCTGGAAAGAGAATTGGAATTTACCATAGATCTAAAACCCAGAACAGAACCGATTGCAAGAACACCATATCGGATGTCGACACCTGAATTGAAAAGTTGAAAATGAAATTAAAGGATTTATTAGACTTGGGAATTATACGTCCAAGTGTGTCACCGTAGGGTGCACCGATGATTTTTGTGAGAAAGAAGGATGGATCGTGGAGGCTTTGCATTGATTATCGTCAATTAAACAAAGCCACAATCAAGAACCAATATATGTTGCCGAGAATTGATGATTTATTTGATCAGATGAAGGGAGCAACCATATTTTAAAAGATTGACTTGAGATCAGGATATCATCAGTTGCGAATAAAATATGAAGATATCCCTAAGACCGTGTTTAAAACAAGATTCAGACATTGTGAGTTTATTGTTTTACCGTTTGGATTGACGAATGCCCCAGGGGTATTCATGAGTTTAATGAATGGGGTATTCTATGAATACTTGGACAAGTTTGTACAAGTATTTATTAACAACATATTGATTTACTCACGGATGAAAGAAGAGCATGACGAACATTTAAGATTAGTTTTAAAGTGTTTAAGAGAAAACAAGTTGTATGGAAAGTTGTCAAAGTGTTGTTTTTACTAGATGAATATTCGTTATCTGTAGAAGGTATCGATGTGGATCCAACAAAGGTTGAGGCTATTATGGAATGGTCAGCACCGATAAACATACAAGAAGTATGTAGTTTTATTGGATTGGCAAGTTATTATCGACACTTCGTCAAAGGTTTTTCAAAGATAGCAAATCCAATTACGGAATTGCAGAAGAAGAATAATAATTTGTATGGTCAGAGAAATGCACAGAAGCATTTCATAAACTTAAGGAGTTAATTACGAAAATGTTGATACTGAAAGTTCCTGACATGAACAAAGAGTTCTTAGTATGCACAGATGCATCCAAGGAAGGTTTAGGTGGAGTATTGATGCAAGACGGTTGAGTGATCGCTTACATTTCAAGGAAATTAAGAAGGCATGAAGAGAATTACACAACACACGATTTGGAGTTATTAGCGATTTTTTATGCCTTACGAGTTTGGAGACATTATCTTATTGGATGAAAATTCAAATTTAAAACTAATCACATTGGATTGTAACATATTTTACTCAGAATGAATTGAACACGCGACAAAGGCGTTGGTCAGAACTACTTAGTGAGTATGATTTTGATATCACTTACATTAAAGGAACGGTTAATAGAGTAGAAGATGCATGGAGTCAGAGACCACGCATATTCTCAGTAATATCGCTTAAGACAAATCTTCGAGAAAACATTGTAGCCTTGCAGATTGATGATGATTGGTACAAGGAAGTTAATGACAATATTGGACAAGATACCATGATGGTACCGAGGTATGAAGGTTATTCATTAGATAACGATGGATTACTAAGATATAATGAGAGGATTTATGTACCATCAAATGACGAATTGAGAAATTTGATTTTGAACAAAGCTCATCGAGCAGTGTACATGGCTCATCCTAGAGTCACAAAGATGAAAGCATACCTTAAACATTTATTCTTTTGGAGGGGAATGAAGGTTGATATAGTTAATTATGTGGTGAGGTGTCTTGAATGTCAACAAGTAAAGGTTGGACATAGACATCCAACGGGACTGTTACAGCCACATACGATTCCTGAATCGAAATGGGAAATCATTTCGATGGATTTTATTATTGGATTGCCACTGACGGCAAGGAGACATGATTCTATTTTTGTGGTTGTTAACACTCTGATGAAGAGTGCACACTTTATTCCAGTTCGTACAACATATCAGGTGCCAGACATAACTAGAGTTTTTGTTAGCTAGATTGTGAGATTGCATGGTGTACCAAGAAAGATCATATCCGATCGAGGATCGATGTTCACTGGACGATTTTGGACTAGTTTCCAATAGGCTCTGGGAACACAATTGAATTTTCGTATAGCATATCACCCGGAAACAGATGAAAAAAATGAAAGAACAAATCAAATTCTTGAGGATATGCTTCGAATGTATGCGATGAATCAACATAAAAACTAGGAAGAATTCTTACCATTGATAGAATTTGCGTACAACAACAATTATCAGAGTTCGATAAAGATGGCACCTTTTGATTTTCTTTACAGACAACCATGTCGTACACCTCTGAGTTGGGATCGACTAGAGGAGAGAGTCTTGGTAGGACCGGAAGTGATTCAAGAAATGGAAGAACATATGCGAACTATAAAACAAAGGATTAAAAAAGTGCAAGCTTGAAAAAAGAGTTATGTTGATGCACATCACATTGATTGCAATTATGAGGTTGGGGACAAAGTTTTCTTGCGGGTGAAACCACACAAGAGTTTGATTAAGTTTGGAAAGGGTGTTAAAGTCTCTCCAAGGTTCATGGGACCTTTTGAAGTTGTAGAAAGGAAAGGACATGTGGCTTACCCACTATCCTTGCCTGATTCTTTGAGGTGTATGCACAATGTGTTTCATGTATCTGTTTTGTGACATTATATTTCAGATCTGTCACATGTTATTGATTCCAGTTCTTTGCAGGTGTCGGATGAGGGTGCTCTCACTGCAGAACCAATCTGCATACTGGGCCATCGCACTCGAAAACTACGACGTTGAATAGTCGATCAGGTCAAGGTCTAGTGGGACAATTATAGTCCACACTCTCATACATGGGAGGACACATATGAGATGCAATAACACTTTCCTTACTTATTTTGATAGATTGGATATTAGAGTAGTATCATATGCATTTTTCTTTTATTACTAAATTGTCACAAACTTCAGGATGAAGTTTAAAATAGAGGGGGTGTATGTTACATCTAGTTCCATTGATCACATTTTATACACTGACTTATTCTTTGAGGATACTTGCGAGTAAGTGATCCGGTTAGATTATGGTACTGTATGATTGTGCTTTGATTATGAGTTATGTTGTGATGTCATTGAGATTTATATGTTGTTTTTATAGATGTATATATTGACAGGTATTATGATGAGGTTTCCTGAGTGTGCAGGAAACGTGACAGGTTGAGGATGTTGATAACATCAATAGACTTCCTTGGACTCTGGATTGAGTAAGGGAGTGGAATTTACCTTGGTTTGAGTACTTGATTTATTGCATATATTATGATGATGAGTTTAGTATGATTTCATATATACGGATTATTGACATTGTTTTTGCCAGTAGATGTAGGCTTGATGATGCTTGCTAATCTGATTCACATATGAAGTAAAGGGGTCATTCACATAAACCAGACAGATGAGGGAGAGGTGTGGCAGCATACCTGTTACGACCTACTACCACTCTCGCCGTAACCTGAACTGAAGGTTAACGATTACCTTGTTCAGAGAGCTCCACGATGCCATGAGGATAGATTGTGACAGTCGCTCATGAAGAATTGTAAGGGGCACACAATAAGGTGGAATCGGGGGTGCCACAGATGGCTTAGTCGTCGAGGCATGGTTGGAGAATATGGTGATGTGTTTTTCACTGTGTGATTACACCTCCAACATGAAAGTTTGCATGGAAGTCTTTCAACTGAAAGGGAGTACACTTCTTTGGTCGAAGACAGTCTTACCGCAACTGAACATGGTCGTTGAAGACATGTCATGGGAATTGTTCAAGAAACAATTCCGAGAGAAGTACGTGTCTAATGAATTCATTGAGTGTCAGCTTAATGAGTTCAACACGTTACGACAGGGTAGTCGTACGATACCCGAGTATGAGGCTAGGTACATGGAATTGCTCAGATATGATATGCATATGAACACAGAGAAACTTAAGGCTAATATATTTGTGTTTGGCCTTAACTTCAACATTCATGCGTAAGTGAGGATCTTCATGCCTCAGATGTTGCACGATGAAGTTCAGAAGGCTCTCATTATTGAAGAAGAGTTGAACAGTGGGGGTCAGGGTAGGACTCCTTCCAAGCAGAAAGGACAGGTGCCACCTAGAGTGTCACAGCATCATACATCATTCAAACGGACTTCTGGTGATCCAGAATCGGATCCAGGAGCCTGACAGGTCTCAAAAAGGCTCAAAATGAAAGTGCTCATAATTAGACAAAACCAATGCCATTGCGTCCGTCTCGTTCTCCCGATTCCGACCATATATTTATTTTTTCAAATGGACGTCGTATGCAATAGTTATTGCACGCTGACCATTTTCCCAAACAGCAAAAAAGTAAAAAAAAAATCAACAGTCAAAGGGTGACGTGACAGTCTCTGGAGGTGACATGTGGCAGTGGCAGGTTGCAAGGTCACTGGTCAGTGACATGGATCCACCCAACAGTTGACAAGTGTCAGTTTTTTGACGAATTGTTGGGTGCCACATGGCCCATTCATGGGCTACCACGTGGCACCATGGGATTGGTTAATGGGTTCATATGTCAAAAAATTTTGGAGCCCATGGGATTCAAACCCATGACCTCTTGGTAGACGCTAAGCTTTGGGAAGAGTCCAACTACCAATGCACCACTATGTTTCTTATTATATGAAACAAGTTTTAATTTATTTAAACTTTAATGTTTGGTGTATGGGCGCCCAATGGATAAGCCTCAGCCCTGGTTTTGAGGAGAATCTGCAAGGTACCAGATATATAAAATATGCAGAACAGAAATGAAATGCTAGAAATGACAGAATAACAGTAAAATATCCAGCATAATCTTCACAATACACAGAAATGATATACGAAATAGCAACAGAAAGAACACTTTGATTCAGATAGCAAT
>ML828596.1:39335-59377 GCA_009831015.1 Picea engelmannii | reverse complement strand
TTTTCTAATAGAGGTTCATCATAAATACCAACATTTTCCCCATCCTCATCCGGCTGCGAAAACAAATCTTGGATCATTTGATTTGTCCCATCATCTTCTTCCATGGGATCATTAACTTGATTTGTCTCATCATCTTCTTCCATGAGATCCTCATTTGCTTGGTCATGATGATGTTCCTCATCTTGTACAACATCATTTCTACTAATACTTGGTGCAATATTATGCGGAAAGTTAGAGAGAAACTCTAACTTTATAATTACAAACAATCATGCAAAATTAGTGTATACTATAACAAACATTCAAACAATATATATACATATATATAATTTTATATAAAATTGACATTTAATAAAAAAAGATAATGAATATATAGCTAATTACCATGGGACGATATTCATTCAATCCGCCATCAATGTGACCATATTTCCTACAATGTTTTGTAGTTGTTGCTATTAAAATTCTTACGCGACGTCTGAGGCAACATTTTTTACAAGGGCAATAACATCTACCATCACCCTTTTCACCCGCTTTACTTTTTTCCCCACCTCTAACAACATTCTGCGACATTTTTCCACACAAAAATACCCTTTCGGAACCATCGTTGTTATAGCAAGATTGTCACAACATCTTTAAATCGTCAAATATTTATAGGCCAATTTTAGGTCACTTTCGTCGCAATTGCGACGATAGTGACCTAAATTTTTTTTTTTTTCCACCTAATTATTTTAGGTCATTTTCAATGGTAAAGTATGACTAAATTATTATGGTCAACTTTCATTGCTTATGCGACGGACAATCTAATGACGTCGCTTATGAGACGAACATTGACCATTATAATTCAGTCAAACATTAGGCGTCGAGATTGCGACAAACACGGGGTAGATTTAGAAAAAAAAGAACTTTTTCTCTTGCATGTTGCGACGAAAGAGTACTTTCGTCGCAAGTGGTTGTCGCAAATTTTTCAAAATATAGTAGTGTTACTTCTGCATACAAGACACACATGCGGAGTACCTCCCGAGCTAAAAATCTAACACCATACAGAAAGAGAATGGTCGATTGAACATCTGACGGGGAGTGTACCACGAAGTCGCCCCTTCAGATTATGAATGACAGACTGCAGGTTACGTCTACAGGACGCTGCAAAGATCCCGAGGGGATGGAGAAAAAGACCAGAGGAGGAAAAATGCAACACACACTGGAGGATAGAAGATGGAAAACGCAAACACACAGGAGAAGAGAGTAATCAGATAGGAGGAGAGGCTCGCAACAAAGATTGCACCAAGAGACAGAAGAATACCATAAAGAAAACTCAAAGACAAGTAAGAGAAAGCATAGAGGTGCGTATGTGTTGTTTGAGAAAGAAAAGAATAGATTTCTGGAAGAAAATAGGAAGCTTGTCTGAGTTGTTGATGATCACCCTGAACAGAGAAGACCCAGATTCCCAAACCAGAGCAATAGTGGGTTGCATTTGGTGCTTATTGTACAGAAAAATGACATTGGGAAGGGGAGGTTGTTGAGGGATTGTTGAGAAAAGAAGGGACTCCCATGTGCAGAGGAAATTTATTCGAGAAACCACATGATAAACCTATAGGGACCCGAATCTTAGTGGGAGGTGGAAACTTATGTTGTGTTAGAGGAGGAAGGAGAGTAACCTTTCTGGATCATCGCAAACTCGGAACCCTACTGAGTCAATTTCCTTGGTGGTATCATGGCTTGGAACGGGGGTGGCGTGTTGTAGGAAGTGACTCTACAACAAGGCCTAAGGTTGGGAGGAAAGGCATCCCCTCTCAATCAATTGGATTTGGCAACTTTCTTATCAAATAAGTGTTCCTCTATACTGAAACTAATTGTGACTGATTTATATGAATGCTTATGAATTGTATGATAACATATATGAATGTCTAAATCTAAGAGAAAGTTTGTGTACTTAAATTATGATTTTGAATGCTGAAAGATGAGTTATGTTATGATGTTTATTATTACCTTGTTAAATCGTGAAAACAACTAAGGGTGAACTGTTATCTGCTCGAATACTCTATATTTTTTCCTGTGTGGAGAGCCTACAAATATATGTGGCTTTAACCTTAATTTTGACAGTTTGTAATGGTCATGGAATTTATTTTAAGTTTTTGAAAGTCAAGATCGAAGTCTTGCAGAACTCAAAAAATGGCTCAGTCCTTGAAATAGACAATTATGACTCTTTCAAACCATGTGTTAGTCAACGAAGAACAACAGTCGTCGATCTGAAGAGATCAGGACCGTTGATCAATGGGTTGTTCAGAGTTAAAGCATTGAAGATATCCCTTGATCATGGTGGGAAAGACTCTGAATGAGAGACTCCAAAACAAACCATTTGAAGTGAAGTTTTCAGAAGGAAATCTCATGTGTTGTGAGAATAACCCCGAAGGAGAGACTTTGAAGTTGAGCTAGTGTGGGTCGTAGATCTGGATGCGAGAGGAATGAATCCTCAACCATTGATCATTGTGGGTCCCACTTAGTAGGTTAGAAAGGAAGAGCTATCCTGGCGATGACTCGGAGCGACAATGTGAAGATGCATGTTAGTAGTCGATTTGTCGACTAGATTGAGTGTGAGTCTAGTTGGCTCACACTAGTACATTTGGGTCAAATTCCGATAGTGTGTTCGACACAATTGCCACTTTATATTGTTGGGAGAACGACAAACAATGGACCCCCTCAAACGCCGTTTCACATGATGTCTCTTTTCCGAGGACATAGATTTTGTCTTTATTGCGACATCTTGGACGTGGCAAGACCAATGTCTTGAACGTGGCAAGAGCGATGTCTTGAACGTGGCAAGAGAGACGTATTGAACGTGGCAAGAGAGACGTCTTGAACATGGCAAGAGAGATGTCTTGAACGTGACAAGAGAGACGTCTTGAACGTGGCAAGAGCGATGTCTTGAATGTGGCAAGTGAGACGTCTTGAACGTGGCAAGAGAGACGTCTTGGAGGTGGCAAGAGAGACATCTTGGAGGTGGAAAGAGAGACATCTTGGAGGTGGAAAGAGTGATGTCTTGGAGGTGGCAAGAGAGACATTAAGAGGTATCATCTCCGATGTGGTTTCTATGGGAGCGACACTCCAAGATGTCGCAATAGCGACTGTGTTGTAGGTATTTAAAAAAAAATACAATATCAATACTAAGAGGGATAAGTACATTAATCTTTGCTAAGATACTAGCCATATCAATATTTAAATCTATATCATCGGTCTTAGGCAAGGTTGGTTGAGGAGGAGGAATAACTTCCAATGGTAAAGGGGGTCTTGTCTAATGAGGTTTAGGATCACTAGGATATATCTTGTGTGTGTTATCACATGAAGTCACAATTGTTGAGCTAAATTCCAAAATCTCAAGTGCAATCATGCGTAATAAGACTGCAAAAATATACTAGAGAGTAAATCCCTATTTTTAGAAAGGATAAAAATAATATTGTACTTTCTTGGGTACATTGAAACAAGT
Organism: Picea engelmannii; assembly: GCA_009831015.1. NCBI lineage: Eukaryota > Viridiplantae > Streptophyta > Pinopsida > Pinales > Pinaceae > Picea > Picea engelmannii. Next base: position 55,899 of record ML828596.1, on the reverse strand, counting down.
GCCATCCAATACAAGATCCTATATACCAATGAGATAGCTGAGCAATAAAAATTCCAGAGCCTTCACTGAAACCTCTGATAATTTGTTTGACATTTAGTAGAAAATTATATCATCAATAATACAACTTGAAGTCATCGCAGGTATTGCTTTGTATCCTTTGGCTAGCACAACAACTTCACACATAACATGCAAGTGTTCTATATATATACATTGAGTAGAAGAGAAAATTCATAGAATGCAAATTGTAGCAATTTGAAACAACCATAACAGATTTGGACTCCAGATATAAATCTCATAATCTCTCATGCCAAGACATTTGAAAATGCCAAACCATGTAAAATTCAATATCCCAATTCTCGATCAGAACAAGGGGAGAAAAAAGAAAAATTTAAATACTTCAACAACTATAGCAGATTTGGCCTACAGATATACAACACATATATATTCCAAGTTTAGTTTCAAATAACAACTAATGTTATTGTTATATACACAACCAATCCATCTAGTTTCAAATAACAACCAATGTTAGCTATCATATACACAATTAATCTCTGTAGTAGATATATTAAGTGACTGAACATCAATCATTTTTCAAACATGATCCAAGAACATGACAGGCCAAAGCAAAATATTGTGAATTTGTTCAAATGGATTCTTGTATTGGGCATTATGAGGAAGGTGCACATCCAAACTGCAGATTCTCTCACAGATTTCAGATAGAATCTCAGGAAAAGAAACATCAATATATCGAATTACTATATTCAAGATATACATGATATGTTATATAAGTCTGCAGATGCGTCCATTTAGCCATAATTATTTACACGCTCACATTCAATGAATTATTTTTATGGTGAAATGAATAAAGGAGAGGAAGCCGAAGCATGGCTATTTAACTTGAAAAAGTACTTCTGAGTACATAATTATTTAGAAAATACCAAGGCAAGAATTGCAATGTTTAACGTGAACGGAGGGGCTTCCATTTGGTGGGAAGACCTCAAGGAAAGAAAAAGGATAAAGGAAAGAAACTTAACTTAGAAACAGTTTGAGAGACACTTTTTCAAAGCTTACCTATCTGAAAAGTATTATGAAGACAAAATAAAGGAATTCTATGAGCTTAAGATGGGGCATCTTACCTTCGATGCGTATGCAAAACATTTATGGAGTTGTTGAGGTATGTTCCCTACCTTAAGGATGAGAAGAAGAGGATCCAATGTTTCCTCAGTGGATTACCATAGTCCTACCAGGATCGAATTGAGTTTGACAAACCCAAGACATTGGAAGACACCATTCGAAAGGCCAAATGTTGTTACAATGAGTCTAAGCACAAGCATGAGTCTTCCAAGGATTGGAAAAGAAAGGACAAGAGTGTATTCCAGAAGAACGAATTCAAGTATTTTCCCCAAAAGAATTCTGAGAAAAATGCACAGTCGGGTCATCCAAGTAGGAGTGTGCATCAACTAAATTTTCCATCTCAAAGTAGGAATAAACCAACAAGGCAAGAAAGGAAAAGAACAGAGGATCCCAAGAGAGACTCATATATTGAGGGATTGTGCCCATGGGAAGCATGGAAACAGAGGAGTGTATAACATACAAGAGGTAGCTACAATCAATGATGTAGCTAGGACTGTACTGAGAATCTATGCAGCGGTAGAAAATCGACAAGCGGACCACCAAGCCTTTGTGGTGGAATTGGAAGGTATTATTACTGAACAACCAGTTTTTGTTTTAATTGACCCATGATCTAATATTAGTTATGTTTCACCTCGAGTGGTTAAGGTATGTTCATTACAGAGAAAGAAGCACACCAAAGCGTGGTTAGTTCAATTATCCATTGGAACAAAGAGGAAAGTGGTGGAAGTAGTTGAAGCCTATCCAATTAGGATGGAGGAATTTAAAACCCAAGTGGTTTTGAATGTTCTACCCCTTGGTTCTTATGACGTGTTGTTGGGCATGGATTGGCTAGCCACCCATAAGGTGAATTTAAATTATTATGAGAAAATTCTAGAATGTGAAGACGAAAAAGGAAATATTATAATTTTGCAAGGTATTCAGAAGCTAGTATCTGTGAGACAAATATCAGTGTTACTACTCAAGAAGTTTACCATAAAAGGGTGTCCCCTATATACTATACAAGTATTAAACTCACAGAAAGAAGGGAGCTGAAGGCTAAATATCACCCAGTGCTATGGTAATTTAGAGATGTGTTTCCTGAGGAGGTGCATGGATTACCTATGAAAAGAGACCTTGACTTTTCAATCGATATCGTGCCTGGAGTAGTGCCGGCATTGAGAGTTCCCTACAGGATGAGTAGAACCGAGTTGGTGGAATTGAAGATGTAGTTGAAATAAATGATGGACAGGGGTTACATTAGGTCGAGCGTGTCCCCATGGGGAGCACTAATCTTGTTTGTAAAGAATAAAGATGGTACCTTGAGACTATGCATCGACTATAGGCAGTTGAACAAGATGACCAACAAGAAAAAATACCCTTTGGACTAGAATAGACAATCTCTTTGATCAGTTTAGAGGGGCTACAATTTTCTCAAAGATAGATATGAGGTCAGGATATCATCAAGTCAGGATTAAAGACTAGGACATCCACAAGATAACTTTTAGGAAAAAGGTATGGGCACTATGAGTTTGTTGTGGTGCCATTTGGGCTTACAAATGCACCAACTACATTCACGTGTTTGATGAATAGTGTGCTCAACAAGTATTTAGACAAGTTTGTCTTAGTGTTTGTGGACAACATTTTGGTGTATTCCAAGAATCGAGAGGAGCATGAAAAACACCCCAGAATGGTGTTACAGGTGTTAAGAGAGCATCATTTGTATGCCAAATTCAACAAGTGTGATTTCTTTAAAAACTAAATCCAGTATCTAGGCCATGCAATCTTAGCAGAAGGAGTCACAGTAGACCCTACAAAGATCAAGGAAATCATGGATTGGTTTGCCCCTAAAAACGTGACAGAAGTGAGATCCTTCATGGGATTGGATGGATACTATAGGAGGTTCATCAAAGGATTCTCTAATATCGGAAATCCTATTACCTTGTTACAAAGGAAGGGAAAGAGGTTTGTGTGGTCACTAGAGTGCAAAGATAGTTTCCAGCAACTGAAGCAGTTGTTGACCAACACCCATGTTTTAAAGATTGCGGACCTAGAAAAATACTTCCTGGTTAGCACATATGCTTTCAAAGAGGGACTCGGTGGAGTTCTTAGGCAAGAAGGACAAGTGGTTTTTTATGAATCACTAAAGTTGAACAAACACAAGAAAAAATATGTTACCCATGACCTAGAACTCGCAACAATTGTACATGCGTTGAAAATGTGGAGACATTACCTGCTCGGGAGGAGATTTATCCTCATGACTGACCATTGTGGCCTAAAGTATTTATTCAACCAACCAAGGTTGAATTCCATATAGGCCACGTGGATTGCGCTAATCAGTGAGTTTGAATTTGAAATCAAACATATAAAAGGAAAAGAGAACAAAGTAGCTAACGTGCTCAGCCAAAGTGTTTATACAATGCACTTAGCAACAACAAGTGTAGGAGATTCTGACATTCAACAGAGGATTAATACCCTCTTGCTGAAGGAGAAGTTCTTCAAGCAAGCAAAGGAAAAGAAGCAACAAGAACCTAAGGAAAAGAGGTATGAAGGATATCAACTAAGGGTTGATAATCTATTGATGTACAATAAGAGCCTATATGTGCCTAATTTAGCAGATTTGAGGCGCTTGATTATGGATGAGTTCCATAGGAGACCTTATGTAGGTCACCCTGGTTACCATAAAATGGTGATGACAGTTAGACAACTGTATTATTAGCCTAAGATGAAGCAAGACATTGCTCATCATATTGAAAAATGTTTGGAGTGCCAATAGGTGAAGGTCGAGCATCGACACCCTGCTGGACTATTGCAACCCATACAAATACCAGAATGGAAATGGGAAGTGATTTCCATGGATTTTGTCATGGGGTTACTAAAGATAGTCAAACAACATGGTGCAATCATGGTTGTAGTGGATAAGCTGAGCAAGGAAACTCATTTTATTCCCACAAAGTCTACTTTTAAAGCCACATATGTTGCCAATGTTTTTATGAAAGAGATATTTGGGTTGCACTGTTTTCCTAAAACCATAATTTCAGACATAGATGATAAGTTCACCTTGAATTTATAGAAAATATTATTTGTAGGTTTAGAAATGTAGTTGGCATTTATCACGAACTACCATCCTCAAACAAATGGTCTGAATGAAAGGGTGAATAGAGTGTTGGAAGACATGCTATGAATGCATGCTATGCATTCCCAAGCAGTGGGAAGAATATCTACCTTTGGTAGAATTCACGTACAATAATAGTTCTCAAGAATCATTGAATATGAGCTCGTTCGAGGTTTTGTATGGTGGTAAGTGTAGAGTTTTGATTAGTTGGGACAATCCAGTGGACAAAATTACACTTGGACCTTAATTAATGGAGGAAATGGAACATGCCATAGTTAAGATAAGGCAGAACTTGAAAATTTCCTAGGATAGGCATAAGAGCTATGTTGATAGAAAGAGAACCCCCAGAGAGTTTAAAGTAGGAGACCATGTGTATCTTTGGGTGAAACCCAAGAGAAGCTCTCTGAAAATGGGTATGTGTGGTAAGTTGGCTCCTCGATATTGTGGACCATTTGAAATACTAGAGAGAATAGGACCAGTACCACATAGACTTTCTTTACCACCTACTATTACATCACATAGTGTATTCCATGTGTCCTTGCTAAATAAATATGTGCATGATTATAATCATGTTATTGATTGGATTGTAAAACAAGAACTAGAGGGTGAATTCCAGCCAAAACCTCAATGTATACTGGATAGGAAAGAAACAATGCTCCAGAACAGAGCCATCATGCAGGTCAAGGTGCAATGGAAGCACTTTGGAGCAGATGAAGCTACATGGGAACTGGAAGATGCCATGAGATTGGAATACCCATTTTTGTTTACTATATAAGTGTAAATACATGGTGTTTTAAACACCAAGGACGATGTTTCTTTAAGGGGGAGGGGAATGTAATGCCTTGTTTTCTCCCAAGATTGTAATTATGCAAAAACTTCATATGTTAACATTACGATACATGTTATTTTGTTTTGATTTAATATAAACACCAAACCGTTGACTAAAATGGAGCAACCTTGATAAGTACTAGCCATGATACACCAGAGGAAATTGATGAGGCAAAGGGACTGATGGAATGGTTGAGTGAAGTGGAATTGAGATGCATTAGTGAAGAAAATAGGAAGCTTGCACATCAAGCTAATATATGCTTGCAAACATAATAACTTCACCTACTAGCATACCAGACTGATGAGGAGACCACGTGATCATTAAGAGAAGGTCACATAGGTGGTTGAGTAGTTAATGACTATGGAAGTTGGTCCATACAAAGAGAGAATGGTTGATTGAACAACTGATGGGGAGTGTACCATGGAACCACCCCTTCTTATTATAAATGACAGACTGTAGGTTACGTCTGTAGGACATTGCAGACATCCCAAGGGGATAGAGAAGAAGATCAGAGGAGGAAAAACGCAACACACACAGGAGGATAGCAGATCGAAAATGCAGACACATAGGAGAAGAGAGTAATCGGATAAGAGGAGAGACCCACAACAAATATTGCACCCAGAGACATAATAATACCATAGAGAAAACTCATAGACAAGTAAGAGAAAGCGTAAAGGTATGAGTGTGTTGTTTTAGAAAGAAAATAATAACTTTCTGTAAGAAAACAAGAAGCTTTTTTGATTTGTTGATGATCACCCTGAACAAAGAATACCTAGATTCCCTAACTAGAGCAATAATGGGTTGCAACTTGGTGCTTACTGGACAAAAATTGACACTGGTAAGGGGAGGTCATCGAGGGACTGTTGAGTAGAGAAGAGAGTTCCATGTGTAGAGAAAATCCAGTTGAGAAACCACCTGATAAACTTGTAGAGACCCAAAGCTCATTAGGAGGTGGCAACTTCTGTTGTGTCAGAGGAGGAAGGAGAGTAACCTTCCTGGATCATCACAGACTCATAACCATGTTGAGTCAATTTCCTTGGTGGTATCATGGCTTGGCATGGGGGTGGCATGTTGTAGGAAGTGACTCTACAACAAGGCCTAAGATTGGGAGGAAAGGCATCCCATCTCAGTCAGTTGGATTTGGAAGCTTTCTTATTAGATAAGTGTTCATCTGTACTGAAACTAACTGTGAATGATTTATATGAATGCTCATGAATGGAAATTTTTTATGATAACATATATGAATGTCTGAATCTAAGAGAAAGTCTGTGTACTTAACTTATGATTTTGAATGTTGAAAGCTGAACTATTTTATGATGTTTATTATTACCTTGTTAAATCATGAAAACAATTAAGGGTGAACTATTGTCTACTCAAATAATCTATATTTTTCCCTGTGTGGAGAGACTACAAATCATGTGAGGTTTTAACATTAAGTTTGACAGTTTGCAATGGTCGTAGAATTTATTTCAAGTTTTAGAAAGTCAGGATTGAAGTCTTGCAGAACTCAAAAAATGGCTAAGTCCTTGAAACATACAATTATGACTCCTTCAAACCATGTGTTAGTCAACAAAGAACAACAATCGTCGATCTGAAGAGATCAGGATCGTTGATCGGTGGGTTGTTCATAGTTAAAGCGTCGAAGAGATCCCTCGAACGTGGTGGGAAAGACTCTGAAAAAGAGACTCTGAAATGAACCATTCGGAGTGGGGTTTTGGAAGGAAATGTCATGTGCTATGAGAATAACTCCGAAGTCGAGCTAGTGTGGGTCATAGATTTGGAAGCGAGAGGAATGAATCCTCAACCATTGATCATTGTGGGTCCCACTTAATAGGTCAAAAAGGAAGATCTATCCCGATGTTGATTGAGAGCGACAATGTGAAGACGCATGCTAGAAGTTGATTTGTTGATTGGATTGAGTGCAAGTCTAGCTGGCTCAGAGTTGACTACTTTTCAGAGTATGAATCTGAAGGATTCAAAGTACTCCTATAAGGCGTTTAAGTGCAATTCCGATGGAGAATTGATCTCGATCATAGATATGTGAATGGGAGATATGCAACAACAATCATCGATCTTTCATACATTCCACCTAATTCAAGAGATGAAGTGATAACTCCATGGATGGTATGCCTTTCCAGCAAGGCAACCATGATTCCCTAGGAAGAAAGATATCGATCATTAACTAGTTGACAAGTTGAGTGGGGTCCAGTTAGATAGGTGAACCGTAGGTGCCAGATGGATCTCAACCGTTGATCGGGAGACAATGAGTGCATCTACATCATCCATCGAGGAGATGGAATATTCCTCGATACCCTGGATTCGGAGCAGTGAGACTGCCTGAACCTTTCGAATGCTGAAAAAATGGTATCGAAAGGGAATATTATTTAATACCATGTCCGTCGGAGGTAAGTGATGAGTGCGTTGAGAGAAATCCCAAGAAATAACTATGACAAGCTTGTGTCAATCGAAATTTATCATGGTAGGTTAGACATGTGCCACATTGTCGCCATGCCAAATGACATGTGTGCGAGGTGTCACGGGTCAATGGTATAGAGTTCGAAAACCCAATAACTTCATAAGGTCATAACTTTCGTTCTATAGATAAGTTTTGAGAAAAAATGTTGTCGTTGGAAAGATCTTGACGAGCAGAAGATGAGGGAGTTGTGAAAGAGAGGATTTGATATAGTTGAGAAAAACAAATATTCTAATACCCCATCCCTTAAAAGGACACTTAGGCGTTGGGTGTGTTACACAATCACTCACAAATTACAATATAAATGTTTGCCAAAGTGACTTTAAATATTGTCTCAAATGATTCGCATTATATATGAATTGTCAAATCACGATCTCATGATATTGATCTCCAAATCGCGAATTATCAACATTTCACATGGTTGTAGGGGAAGGGATAAAAGTCCAAGGAAATAAAGTTGGTCAAAATAAAAAAGACACCAATTGTTCTCAATTTTTGTATCAATTTGTGTAGAATAAAAAAATCAAAAAGAAAAATATGAAGTTTTGCAATGTTGTAGTATATGATTATTGTCATTCCATCCCATTGTTCATTCCAAGTGCCATCAAATTGTGTGTTCTGGTGAGTTTTTGCTTATTAATCCCAAACCCTAATTGATTATCCATTCCATATTGATAACCTAGATTTATAATCCAAAAGCAATCTACTTTCAAAGCGGTCTCATGCTCATTGTTGGAATGGTATAGGTAATTTCCATGAACTAATAAGGCACTGCCACTAATCTTTCTTTGATTTTTTTCATATGTTCTTGTGTTATATTATCCCTTCATGGGCATGTCATTTGCATGTTTTCCTATAACCCTTTTGGTTTGTGTTACCTTTAGGATGATAACTTATGTTTTTGAAAACGTTTTTGTCTTATTATCCTTCTTCTAGTTGTTTTTGGCATGTTTATTGTAGAAATTCAACGTCAAGAGACTTTTGTGTCGTAAGCGTTGATTGATTTCGGTTTTTTTGTATTTAGAATAGGGAAAATATGGATTGTTTAGGTGTTCCATTCAGGGGTTTGTTTTCCCTTTGATATGTTTTCCGCCAACAAATTGGGTGTTCCTTTCTCTTTGTACCTATCAAATCTCATATGTGGCATGAGTGTTTTGTTTGTTGTGATTTTTATTGTCTTTTTCAAATTCCATATTCCCAACACTATTTTACCATAATACAGAGGAATTGGATTTCATGAAAAATGCAAAATACAGTCATGAAAAGACAAGCTAAATATGTAACTTCTATGTACCTCATTCTAGAAGACAAAATAGATACTCTCCAGTCTTAATGCACATGCTATTCAATTTATGGTGGTGAAATTTGCATATAACAACACACAAGAATTTGACACTCATGAATCTGCATAAAACGTAATTTGCAATGAATCGATGAAAATTAAAATTAATTGATGATAAATAAATAACAAAGGAGAGGGTCCATGGGGCTTCTTGAGTTAGTGAGAGCAAGGAAAGTGTTTCTAATGCTTCATAAGTATTCAATTTTCTTTAATGATGCTTGTGTTTTTTACGTGTTCTTGCTTGTTGAGTACATGTGCCTGAGAAAGCAATTGGGCTAAGTGCAATATCTCAGTGACTTTCACAAAGTAAATATTCCCCACACAACCTCTCAACAAAAGGAATTTGATTTGAATGTTATAAGTAAGATACTCACATTGATATTCTCCCAGATTAAAGAGTGAGATTCTTAAAAAGAATTACCACAAAACATAAATAAATAATAAAAAATAACGTGCAGAGCATCTTAATCCTTGTTTTTTGGATTGTTAACATGCATTTTGGCCACAACAAAGCATCTTAATCCTTGTCTTTTTTGGGATGTCGATATACATTTATGCCACATTTATTATCAATTTGTAAAGTGGCATTGTTCATGTAATCTATTAATTTTTTGGAAATAAGGAAAAGCCTATGATACTCATGGCTATTGGCTTAGCCTCTATTAATACAATCTCAAAACCCCAATGTGCATATACATCATCATGTGTAGACAAAACACGAGCACCTAAAATAACATGTTAGTGGTCTGTAAGAAGCAGAATTTTACTACTCCTAGATGCCTCTGGGTCTTGGGTTGTTAACCTATTTTTGGGATTATCCATGGGGGTGTAATGGGAAGCCAAAAGGCATGTTAGAGTAATAACAATGGAGGTCATTCAATGTAAGGTGAACTATGTCCACTATGTTTATTATTATTAAATAAGGCCCAATATGGTAGTTAGTATGGAGTACATGTAACGAGGCCTTGTTACATGTATTCCATACTAAATACCATAGTGGGTCTTATTAGTCCCTTCTGGAGGGACTATAACATTTGATACATCGTTGAATGGGTATTAGTTATTGTGCTGAATTTAAATTTTCTCTCCATTTTTAATGTCTAACATAAGAAAGTTTCAAAAATACTTTTATTTTAATTAAGATAAATAAATAAAAATTTATTTTTTCTGCCATATCATTAGCCTTCAACTTTCACTTATTATTGCAGAGGTGACAACGGAGTGCATTAACGCTTCTGTCATCCCCCATCCCTATGTGAAGTCTTAAATGCCGAGGCAGGGAAATCGTCCTTCACCTGCCAGGGAAATCATGAGAAATATTGAGGATCATGGGCTCAAGATATGCAATGGCCCCGATGTTAATAACACGATGGTAAATAATGTCATGTCTCTCACCACTATTCCGCAATATATTATATGCAACTATTCTAGATGATATATATCCCTCACGGATAAAGAACTTTCTATGCATTTGGACAAGAATTTTTTTATTTTGCTTTGGGAGATTATAGAAACATGGGAAGGGCACTGTTTGCAAATTTTACGATACTGCTCATCCCCAACTTCTCTTTTGGCATGGAACTTACTTCGAAGAATTTGATTTTTTTCATCTCATCTCAACTTGCAAGGGTACATCCGCTTCTCTAGAATTGGGAAATTTTGTCCCAAGAGTTGTGCTCCAACATCTGTGCGTGTTCCCAGATAAGATGTTGTGTCATCCCCTGTAGTTCCTATAGGCTTTGTTCCAACATTTTATAGTGTTCCAAGTGTAGTTTTAGGGATAGCTTATTGTTCCAAGGAGTGATGCAGAGACATTGTTGGCACAGGGGCAGACCCAGGGTTCAACGCTACAACAACGCACCAAAAAAACCCTAACTACCGGCCCTTTCGGCAACACCTACGTAGTAGATGAAGTCTCACCCGAGGTAGAGGCAGGGGTGGTTGCAGGATTCAAGTGTCTGCAACCTTAGATGGGACACAGATTTGTGATTAGGATACTTAATAGAGCACTTAGCATCAACAGTCCATCAATATTAAACCAATAACTACTGCACAGATAGAACAGAGCATCGAATAATTCAATCAGATCTGATGTATTTAGGCACTCTATTATGAACATCCAAGTTATATCTAGATGATCAAGCACTAAGCATCTTCATGTGGATCAGATCTAACACTCTTACACATCATTAACACAAAGCATGAGCAAATTTATCTATTTCTATCAAAGCACTCAGCAAGAGATTTTATAAACACATTAAGACAAGCACAAAGCATAACAACACATTGTTTACGTGGTTCACCCCCACCCTGGGGCTACATCCACCAAAAATTCTTCTTTATTGTCTTCATTCAATCGGTTACAAGCACAGAGCCTCAAAACCCTTACTCCGCACATGACAGAAGATTTGCGCAGCTCGCTAGATCCTTCTTCCTTGCGTTCCAGCACTAAGCCTTCCATAATCTTGCTACAATGACTTGAACTTAACTCTGCAAGTCTCACACAGTATGCACAAAGCCTTACAAGTCCTGATCACACAGATCCAACTCTTGGCACTTAGCCTACCTTCATACTAACATCACATAGATGCCTTCGTTCTCCTCCTTATATTTCCTATACAACTATTTATACATACAAAATAGGCCTAAACATGGCTAAACCCATGGGCCAACATCCCATTCCCATTACATATTCCCACATCCCAAAAAGGGGTTGAGATCCCGCGATCTTTGCTTCGTCTTGCGCTCCTCCTTCTACAGGCTGTCGAAGTCCAAAAATAGGTCAAACTTGACCAGATATCAACAAAATTTGGACAAGGGCCAACTTGCATAGATAGTTTGTAGGGGTGGGAGAAAAGGAAAATAGAAAGGCTTAAGCAGAGCATGTTCCAGCGGTTCACCCAATAGCTAGGTCAAGGGAGCCAGAAGTAGAGAGAGCAGTGGGGAAGGAAGCTAACTGAGCTTATCACCTTGAATCGGTGAATGACTTACTTTAATCACCAATAGCTATCAATCTCGTTGAATAATACGTTATATAACCCTTAGTTGCAGGACATGGATGCACTTTAAGGTTCTTTGGATGTATCTATTATTGCAATGGGTGGACTCTTACATCTGCAAAGGCATTTTCTCTGACGCTTTCAAAGATATTCTCTCAATGGCTTGTGAAATCCCTATCTTGTTCTTTGCCCATGAGAAATGTCAATCCATAAATCAATAAGACTTAAATACCTATTACCATTATCCGTTTTTACATTCAAATTCATTTCATTATATGCACAATGTATTTACAAATTATCTTTATACTTTGTGAATGAGACACATCATCCAACTTTTTCAAACTATTACATTGAGTTTCCTTTTGTTTAACGAGTGCGAGCTGAGAACTCATGTATTAATGGAGCCTTTAATTATAGATACTCGCATACAACTAAGTAGAATGCATCCACTATACAAATTATTGATGCCTCATTATCTTGACACAATAGACATCAATCAAGCTTCCCATCAGAGCTTAATAAATGAAGGAGGAATGATTGAACAAAGCCTTACTCCGTGATCTAGATTATTTTCGGCACGAAACGAGAGCAGAGATATAATAAATAAATGCACAGAGATATCATGAATATCCAATAATATAACAGAAATGTATTAGAGATGCAACCATAAACAGAGAGATACAGTAATACACGATTTCTATTAATGAAAAAAAAGTATAGAGACTGTAAAAATACAGAGTGAAAGACTCACTAGAATGGTGGCATCTTATCTCTGAGAAGAGATGCGACAGCTACTCGCATTTGCAAGAAGATGATTACAATGAGGCTATGAAGGCCTTTTTATAATAAACAGGAATGTAAAAAACCCTATACATCCAAAAACCTAACCCTAGGAGATGAAGCGCCAAAAGTTACGTGGGCCCCGTTTGGGTAAGTCAGTACATCAACTTCTCGGGGTTGTAACTTTTGCATACGATCTCCGTTTGACGCATATGATACATCGTTAGAAAGGTCCATCCGAGGAATACAACTATTGACATCAAATGCCATGGTTCAAATTGGACTAATATTCATTGGAGTTTGATGCCCAAAAAATGTCGTTTAGGGCCTCAAAACGGCTCCAGAAGTTCAGGACCCGAAAAACTGCTAAAAATAGTAAATTGCCAAAATTGCCAGAAAATTGTTTTGAGCGAGTTGGAAAAGGTGGGTGGCCATCGATATCCACCTGGATCAATCCTCCCTCCTTAGGAAACAATGGTCTCCATTGCATTGATTTCCCGAGGGGGAGAGGGAAGCGTTTGCTGAATCTGAATCTTGGTGAGCTGCTTGCCTTGTTGGAGACGTCGCACTGCTTGGTTTGTGGAAGGCTGTTACGAACTTGTTGAGGCTGAGTCTGTTCAACAATTCGAGCTACATGAGAGGACTATGTGCAGAAGGAATATTTGTGCTTTGTTGCAGCCTTGTGGACCTGCTTCTGTTGGATAGAAGGTGCTTGGGGCAAGGTTGTAGTGGTTGCAGTGTCCTTTTGTTCCCCTTTTGAACATGTTGTGAAGAAGATGAATTTTGCAGTATGAGATACTACCTTGTGGCACTATTTAGGTGGAACAATAGTCAGAACTACCTCTAGTATTCTGTAGAGATGACCCCCCAGAGAAACAATGACACTGCGGGGTTGAGACTCATAAACAACATGGCGCTTCCACATATATGGTTGGCCTAAGAGAACATCACAGACATCCAGTGGGGAAACATCACATAATACCTCATCCTTGAAGGGTTGGATGCCGTATGAAAATAGACATTGTTGGCTGACACAAAGATCTCATCCTTGGCGAAGCCACCTGATGTTGTATGGATTTGGGTGTGGTGTTGTCGACAATCCCAACTGTTTGATGACCTCTGCTGAGATGAGGTTCTTCTGGATTCCTCTATCAACAATAAAATGCAACAGGGTCCCCTTCACCCACATCTGTGAATGAAAAAGGTGCTCCCCCTCTTCAGGATCTGTTGGTTCTTCTGGTTGAATTGTTGCAGTCGCGACAATAATAGTGAGGTCTATGTCAATGCTATGTCTTTTACCATTATTTTCAGAGTCAGATTATGAATCAGGGTTCGACTCCTTGTCTTTGATCTCAACCACCAATGACTGTTTTGAGCGACATTCATCGGTGTTGTGCCAGGGGATTTTGTGGAAATCGCATCATTTTCCGGTGTCCTTCTTTGTCTTCCTGTGACCCTTCTGTTCTTGTGGCTTGGACTGGTTTTCGAGAGACTATTTGTTAGGGTCATCTTTATCATACTTTGGTTGTTGCAAATTTGCAGACCCAAACTCCCATTTGTTCTAGTGCTTAAATTTCTGCTCGATTTTAACAACATATCGATAAGCATCACCGAGTGATGAGATGTCCAGAAAATCCGTTTCAGTTTGGATGTATTTGTGTAGAGCCCCAAGGTATTTCAGAACCAAATGTCATTCGAAGTCTTTGATACTTAGCTTGGTGTGCAAGGTGTGGAAGATATTGGTGAACTCCGGAACTGCTTGGCCCCTCTCTTGCCACAGTGTGGTCCATCTCACGTACTGGTCCTCATAATTTCCAACGGGGTAATACCGTTCCTTTACCGCATCCACAAAAAAATCCCAAGTGGGCTCGGCCCCATATATTCCAGACTCCTCTGTGGAACTTTGCTCCTAGTAAGTTTCCCACCAATGTTTGTCATTGGGGAGAGATTTAAGGAGTGCAAAGGTAATATTTTCCCTATCGAAAAAATTATGAACAGGAAATAACCTTCTAATAGATTTAGCCATTTTTCTAGGGCATCCGCATCTATCTGACCTTCAAATACGGGAATATCAAAATTAACCTGTACCTTGAAAGGAGAGGTGATTCCAAAGTGGTTGTTTGATGAATATGCGCCTGTTGCTATCAACAGGCATTGAAGGATGTGGGAAAAATTCTCCATCATTTCATCCCTCTGTCGCGTGAGAGCTTGCTCAAGCAACAGAATGATAGGATCGCCTGCTCTGTTGTTTTTATTTTCTTCCACCATGGAGGGTTTCTTGGGCGTGTGAGAGCGATTGTCTTCAAGAGAGACAAGCTCGAAACCCAACTTTCTATACTCAGACCTCGTCAGGGACATGCACTGAAAAACGATCAAGAGTGACATGCTCTGATACCATTGATTCAGATTATTTTCGACACGAAATGAGAGCGGAGATATAATAAAAAAATGCATAGAGATATCGCAGATATCCAATAATATAACATAAACGTATAAGAGATGCAACCTTAAACACAGAGATACAGTAATACATGATTTCCATTAATGAAAGAAATGTACAAAGACTGTAAAATATATAGTGAAAGACTTGCTAGAATGGTGACAGCTTATCTCTGAGAAGAGATGTGACGGCTACTCGCATTCGCAAGAAGATGATTACAATGAGGCTCCGAAGGCCGTTTTACAATAAATGAGAATGTCAAAAACCCTAGACATCCAAAAACCTAACCCTAGGAGATGAAGCGCCAAAAGTCATGTGGGCCCCGTTTGGGTAAGTTGTTAATTTTTCAAAATCCCAACCCAGTTTCAGTCTCGCTATCTTTTCAGTCAAATTTAAATGCCAAACCCAGTTTCAGCACTGTTTCAACATATGTTACAGCCTGATGTTTCAACTTATGACTCAACACTGTGTTTCAGCATATACTACAGCTTGGTGTTTCAGCATATACTTAGCCTGGTGTTTCAGCATAAGCTACAACCTGGTGTTTCAGCATAAGCTACAGCCTGGTGTTTCAGCATAAGCTACAGCATGGTGTTTCAACATATAAAAACTTAACAGAAAATAAATTTCAGAACTGAAACATGAGGATTCTGAACATCGTTTTCAACGCAGAAATAAAATATCAGCAATATGCAAAACTCAGAAAATATAGACACAAAGATATTCGGTCTAACTTCGACCCTGGAAAAACCCACAAGGGGAAAACCAGTGAGAGGGGGATTTGTATTATTTATGAGCTTCTGAGAAATTCTTTTACAGTATATTCATCTTCAGATATTTACACAAACTTATCTGGACATTCCTGTAGCTTTGCTCCTCAATTTCTGAACCAGAAATTCGTACAACTGTACGACAATTTATGCTGTACGGACTGTCACGAAATTCGTGCCAAAACTTTGCTAAGATTCAATTTCTGTGCCACTCAATGCTATTCGGCAACTTTGGAATGCATGCCAATGATCCCAGAAATTGCTGCTGCCGTCTCTTTTCTTCAGCTCGACCTCTCTCTTGCTCTCTATTGTTCTCTCAACAAGAATGCTTCAGCTCCCTTGCTCTTGGCATCTCACCAAGAGTCTCTTGCTCTCTCAACAAGATTGTTGCTGCATCAACTTCCTCTTGCTCTTGGCATCTCACCAAAAAGCCTCTTGGCCTCTCACCAAGATTTCTTCAACTCCCAAGAATGGGTGCGCCCATTTGCCTTAATCAACCTCATGAGGGAATGTGAGGATTTTTCTAATCTAACGGTTGAGATTAGATCAGATGGGTGGCTGATATTTGGTGTCTCTTCACTCACCCTCACTTTAATCATAAAGTTATCTTTTAATTTGCATCTCACAAATTAATTTGACTAAGACCCACATTTGGCAATTTCTCCCCTTAGGCACCTAGGGAAGAGAAACACTTGCCTTGGTACTT